>JAXCGZ010010154.1:15000-32500 GCA_037179515.1 Halocaridina rubra | reverse complement strand
ACAGTGAGTATTGGCGCCAGTAAGATCATCCAGCCATAAACAAAGCAGAGTATGGAAGGTTTTGCTCTTACCGTAATTCTGCTTACAAATGCACTTTTTCTCAACCGGCTCAGCTTATCGAATATTTGTCTAAGTGAACCTTTTGAGCTGACAAATATTCTCCCTCACATTCTAAACATGGCCACCTTTTTAAATTCAAAATGATTAGGAAATGGGTGATGCCTCTGTACAGGAACTCTGCACCGAATAAAAAAAATTCTTGTCTCCAGTTCTTTGACTTGATAAATATAACAATGCTTCATGAGACACTGATCTCGAAACAGCAATGTTAGGCCTTTCTTCTGATATACAGAATCAAATGGCTCTTCTGAAAGCCATGAAAGCCGCAAGCTTATAGAAATATCTTTTAACAAAATATGTATATATCCAAGGTATAAAACACTCAAATACATAAAGCAAATTCCTTTTTGATTCTTGATAAAGATAGATATTTAAACAAAATTAAAAATTTATAAGCGCATATTAGCAGTTAAAAAAGAATTACTTAGATGATGTTATGAAACACTTTAACAGCAAGGTAAAGCGTATTCTTAATAATCAAGAGTTCTTAATTGACCAGGTATATGTTCATTCCCCTAGACTCCCAAATCTTTAGAGATTAGTAAGAATTCACAAGCCTTGATTACCTATGCACCCAATTATTCGTTCTGTTGGTTCTATATCTTATATACTACCTAAGTTTTTAGTTAGTTTATTGTCCCATTTTCTCGGAAAAATATCATCCTCCCATATATTGAATTAATCTGACCTGATTTCAAAACTTCATAATCTTGTTATCACTCCAGATATGCTTATGAACAGTTTTGAAGTTTGTTCCCTCTTTATCAAAGTACCCATAGATTACTTATTAGATTACCCTAGTTGTTAACTAGATAATCATTCTATTCATTTAAAATAATAATGTTATATTACAACTCATTTGCCTTTGCGTTGCAGAATACAAGTTTGTTTTTGGAGTTAGGTATAATAATTTAACTCTTGTATGGCAATGAAAACCCCTTATCTCCTCTTCTTTCTAATCTTTATATGGAATTTTTACAAAGAGAGTACCTTCAAACTATTGTCCCTAAAGACACTGCATTTCATTTATTGGGTATGTTTATGATGTACTGTTTTTCCCGTACTTAAATTAATGTTCTCTAGTTTCAAAGTTCAATAATTTTGTTCCCTCTATTAAATTTACGTCAGAAATAGAAAATAATAACAGCTTGCCATTCTTAGACAGTTTGTTACATAGACAACCTTTTTTCATTGAGGTTTGATATTCCTAGCAAGTCAACAAATAATATATCTTAAGTGGATATTTATTTCAAAGGTCATATGCCTTGATCAGGTTGTGAAATATAATTTGAGGGAGACAAATCACATGAAAAAGATGAATAGCAAGATATTCCACTTCCAGATAAGTCCAAGCAATTATCGACAGGACAATGTCTTCGGAAAAAAAATGATTTTTCTTACGAGATATCTAAACCATGTCTAATGTTGGAGAGCACTTCATAACTTAGCTGGCTCACTGATTACGTCATTGAATGGTTGGTAAGGTGACTGGATGAAAAATGGAGTTCCTTGTCCGATATGTTGATTGATTGGTACTCTCTCTCTCTCTCTCTCTCTCTCTCTCTCTCTCTCTCTCTCTCTCTCTATATAATATATATATATATATATATATATATATATATATATATATATATATATATATATATATATATATATATATATATATATATATATATATATATATATATATATATATATATATATATATATATATATGGATAGAGAGAGAGAGAGAGAGAGAGAGAGAGAGAGAGAGAGAGAGAGAGAGAGAGAGAGAGAGAGAGAGAGAGAGAGAGAGAGAGAGAGAGAGAGAGAGAGAGAGAGAGAGAGAGAGAGAAGCATTTGAAAATCTTTTTACTCCTTCCACAGTAAGAACTTTTTTTTAAAAGAAAATATTGATTCAATGCAGAATGAGGTTTAAAATTTTTCTCTTTCAAGAAATGAAATGAGGACTATATTTAACACCTAAAACGGTGTTTTCAGCAATGATATTTCATGCATAAAGCGCTGTCTCTTTTTTATGTTTCTTTTTGTCTCACAAAAGAATATCCTCTTCGCATTCTCTCCCTTTCTGTGACACACACAAGCAACGATACATCTATCAGAGGAAGTGAATTTGTTTTACTTTTGTTCATCCATTAAAGTTCATGACACCATGGAAGCTAAGTGGAGAATTTGGTTGTTTAGGAAAAAAAAACATGAAGGGAAAGCTTCTAAATACAATTAGCTGTATCTTTTTACACCCTAGTCTCGATAATTTACTTTTTGAAGAAAACAAATTTCTATGGTGTATTTGGTAGTACTTTAAGGCCGAAATAATCATCAAAATTTCTTTGCGTAATGCAAAATAATAATAATGATAATAATAATAATAATAATAATAATAATAATAATAATAATAATAATAATAATAATAATAATAATAATAATAATAATAATAATAAATAATAATAATAATAATAATAATAATAATAATATAATAATAATAATAATAATAATTATAAAAATAATAATAATAATAATAATAATAATAATAATAATAATAATAATTTCTTTCCTCCAACAGGTAGGCTTTTTAGCCTGTCAGTGAGGAGCATCTTCTCCATTCCACTCTGTCCAGGAAGATATCCTCCTCCACCAATATATTCCGTCTTCCCATTCTATATTTTGTTAAGATCTCCTGTATACCATCTCTCCATCTTTTTCGTGGACGACCTGTGTGCCTTCTTCAATCTGGTGTCCATTTGAATGCTAGTTTTGCAATTCTTGCCTCCCTCATTCTCTGTACATGTCCCAGCCACCTATACTTAGCTTGCTCAATTTTTGCTTCCAATGATGCCACTCCCAGTCTTCTTCTAAGTTCTGCATTCCTTATTCTATCAATTCGTGTTTTACTGAGTATAAGTCTGATAGGTTTCATTTTTGAAGCTACTAATCTTTTCATGTCTGTTTTAGTCAATATCCAAGATTCAGCTCCAAAGGTTAATGTTGGTGTAAGGACAGTTGTGTAGACTAGTTTCTTAATTTTTGTATGATATGTTTTTCTTTGAACAATGGGTAGAGCATATGGAATTGTCTGCAGTATATACTTATTCTTTCAGTGCAAACCTCCAGTTGAATTAATCTTTAGTCCAAGATACTCAAATTCTTTCGCTTGTGGGAGTGTAGTTCCATTGAGACTTATATTTTGGATCTCTTCTCCTCTGCCAAATACCATGACTTCAGTCTTCACTTTATTCCTCTTCATTCCCGCTACTTCAAATACCCTATCCCATCTCCCCGCCGCCTCCTGCAATCCATCCCTACTTGTTTTCCAATGGCAAATATCATCTGCGTAGGCTAATGTCCTCATTGGTGTTTCTTGCTGGTTGTTTACTTGTTTCATGATTTTGTCCATATAGATTATGAACAACGAAGGTGACAAAGCACTTCCCTGCTTCACCCCAGATACTATTTCAAACCATTTTTCATTTTTATACTCTGCTTACTTTGCTTATGCATGGACTGTACGTGCTCTTGACTGCTTCCAGTAGTTGACCATTTATTCCATAATCGTGTAGGCATTTCCACAAACTTTTTCTAGGTACAGAGTCAAAAGCCTTGTGCAGATCAATGAAAATCATGTACAATTTATTATCGAATTCCCAGGCTTTTTCCACCAGTTGTCGAATGGAAAATATCATATCTGTTGTACCTCTGCTGTCTCGAAAACCATGCTGACATTCTCCCAGTTGTGGTTCAATGATAATCCTAGCTCTTCTTTCTAATGTTCTTTCATACAATTTAGCTTTATGATTTATCAAGGTAATGCCTCTATATTTTTCACATTTTGTTGAGTCTCCTTTCTTGAAAAATGGGCATATATTTTGCTTATCCCAATCTTCAGGGCCAATACCTTCTAATATGGATTGGTTGATAATGTCTAGTAAATATGTTCTTATATTTTCACTTGCCTCCTTGAAGAGCTCAATCGGTAGCTCATTTATATCGGATGCTTTCACATTACTCATTGTTTTCAATGCATCCGTTATCTCTGTCATGATCACCATGTCTTCTGGATCTATCACGACCTCTATCTCATCTTCCTCATTTTCCGGACCAGCTTGAGGGACATTTAACAAATTGGTGAAATATTCTGTCCATTTGCTGTTGATTTCCATTGGTTCATTTATAGCTTCGCCATTGTCGTCAACTATAGTCTATTTTTCTATTTCCAGGTTTTCTGAAACTATTACTCAGTTTATATAGACGTCTTTATTTTTCTGGTGAAAATTACTTCCAATTCCTCCTACAAATCTTTCCATGATCCATCTTTAAGTATTTTCTTAAGGCTATCAATATTTCTTCTATCTATCACATATTCTAGTATAGTTTCCTGTGTGTTATTTTTCAGCCACTTCCTCAGACTTTTGTCTTTTTCTTTAACTGCCGTTTTTATTTCTTGAGTCCACCAAGGGTCTGCCTTTTTCAGGTGCCGTCCACCATCCTTACTCCCAGTGTTTCCTCTGTCACTTCTCTCATTTTCAGCGCTAAGTATTTCCACTTTTCAGAAATGTCCTCCTCATTTCCTTCCAATTCAATCTCTTCACACTTTTGTATAAATTGTTCCTTATGAGAAGCATCTTTCAGGCTTTCAATTTTTATCTTCTTTGTCCGGTTTGTTATGGGGGTCTTTTGCATTCTTGTGTTATTATTGCTATTACAAGTCTGTGGTCTGAATCCATGGAATCTTCTGGTAGAACCTTTACATTATTGAAGATCCTTTTATCTGAAGAGAGGAAATAGTCTATTATCGATTTTTTATCAAATTGTTCTGTATTCATGTTCCATCGATATCTTGTAAATTTATGAAAATCATGTTGTTTGAAAAGTCCATTCATGATAGACATATTTATCAATAAGCACCAATCAATAAGTCTCTCTCCATCATAATTTCTGATTTCTTCACCAAAAGGACCAATAACATTTCCTACATTTGTTCTGTCTATGGCTTCCCTTCCATTTAAATCCCCGATTACGATTATGTTTGAATTATCTGGTAAAAATTCAATTTCACTCTCGAGTTCTTCATAGGACTGCTCTTTGATGTGGTTGGTTAATCCTTGTTGTGGTGCAAGCACCTTAAAGATATGCATTCTTCATCTCTTCAATTGAAGAGAAATTCTTACACTTCTCTCATTTACCAGTTTCATAGCTTTGATACTTCTTGATCGCTTTGGTCCAATTAGTACTGCTACTTCATACTTTGCTGTTCCCTGTTCAATTCCGCTATATATTAAGATATAGTTATCTCCGAGATCCAGTCTGCTTTCCTTGTTATTCAGTCTGGTTTCTGACATTCCCAATATGTCCAGTCTTCTCTCCTTCATCAAGTCTAACAATTCTTCTTCTTTGTCATTGCATGTTCCTACATTGAGTATTCCAAATCGTAATCTATTTTGAGCTCGTTTCGTCATCGAGATATTGCGCCTGGTTTCAACATCTTTGGTCAGTCCGTTCATGCTCCTATTGGGTTCACGTGCAGGGAAATACAATGTCCGGCTTGCAAGGCCGGTCGACATAAATTTTTGGTCCACGGCTCTCACAAATTTATATGTATATATATATATATATATATATATATATATATATATATATATATATATATATATATATATATATATATATATATATATATATATATATATATATATATATATATATATATATATATATATATATATATATATATATATATATATATATATATACAAATAAGCACATTACATATGTGAAAACATGAATCATTTTTTACCCTGACCGGGTCTCGAACCTAGGACTTATGATTACTAAGTCAAGGCGCTACCACTACACCACAGAAGGTTAAAAGGAACCCAACCTTATAGCTTATATCTGCTATACTTAGGAATGAACGCATTCTAACTGAATGCCACTATGTTCATATTACAGATTCCCTAACCTCACTCGTGGCTTCATTTTAGCATTTAATTCGATTCCCAATCTCATTCGGGCCATGAAATACAAATAAGCACAATACAAATGTGAAAACATGAATCATTTTTTACCCCGACCGGGTCTCGAACCTAGGACTTATGATTACTAAGTCAAGGCACTACCACTACACCACAGAAGGTTAAAAGGAACCCAACCTTATAGCTTATATCTGCTATACTTAGGAATGAACGCATTCTAACTGAATGCCACTATGTTCATATTACAGATTCCCCAACCTCACTCGTGGCTTCATTTTAGCATTTAATTCAATTCCCAATCTCATTCGGGCCATGAAATACAAATAAGCACATTACATATGTGAAAACATATTTGATCGTTGAATACTCAGCCTGACACCAACACTCACCTTTCCTTCAAGCTTGGCATAGACACTGAAGAGAGTTGACTTTCTCCCCCAGTAACTGACACCTCTCGTCTTTATAGTCACAATTTCCTAACTTTACATAGGATCACTGTCTCTCACTTGCTGCTTGGAGGTTGATCTATGGCTTTCGCTAAATATTTGACCATTGGAAACCCTTCCTGAATCCAGCTCTCTCCGTTTATTCTGGCTTGGAACAAGTTTTTGCTTCTGTGCTGGATTTCTTTTGGGTCTATATCTTCTTTATTGGAAGTTCTCGACTTATTTACATGGGATCGCTGTTAATCATTAGTATTTGTTTAAGGTTTAATGATATATGACCGGATGTCCTTTATGACACCAACCCTCCATATCTATTCTTTGTGGAATGTAACTGGAAATGAGGTAAGTTGGTTGGGTTTAAAGGAGACTTACTGAAAAATTTTCAACATAAATTTACCAGAACAGTTGCAAATTTCCGTCACACCTTTTGTTGCAAGTCTGTTTTCAGTTCTTACAACACTGGAACAAACAAAAAATATATTCTAGTCTCAAATTTTGGAATAATACAATATATCTGTTAAAGCTGGACACTGAAAACTATTATATTTATTTTTTCATACGTTGAAACAGGGAAAAGCCTTTTACAGAAGAAATAGTAAGGTTATTTTTTTTCACTGACAAAATATCTCGTCTCCGTCTAGCAAAGAGAGAGAGAAGGTTTTACTTATTCGTTCCTTTGCCATGTTGGAACTTTGTCAGTGTTTATTTATTGACATTTTGCGATGTGGGTATTTTCTCTGTTGAGTTTTCGCTATGTCTAAGTTACAGTTTTTGCAATTTTTGCAGAATACTAATACTGGAATAAAATTTCCAAAATTTTGCAGTTTCGTCATTAGTACTCAACACGTTGCACAAAGAAAATTAGTTTGGTATGCACTCAGAGGCCTACCTAGTCATGATGATATCTAGAAAATCTTTTGGAGGCCTCATTCTCTAAGTGCTATTACTGTACGAAGTCACTATTGCCATTAATATTTCTTCTTATGTGGGGTAAAATCTGATACCCACATAATTAATGCTCCCTTGTAAGCGCTTTATATTTTCATTTTCTTTCAATTCTGCATATAATTCGTTTTTTATATATACCCTAATGGTTTTTGTTTGAATAAAAGGGCCTAACTCTGCAAAATAAGCATCATGTCCTTTTTTGTTTATTGATGAACGAAAGAGTTTTTGAACTTTCATCAGGTTTATGCTCCTTCTTCCTTATAAATGAAAAGGCTAATCAGTTACAGCCTTGTCAATAATTTTTGTTCTGCTTATTGTGCTATTCACTTCTGATTCTTGTCAAGTCTCATGTAGGCAAACATGCAATGCAGGGCTACATTATTCTTGTGTTTATAGCAACTAGTAAATTCATTTTCTATAATGTAGTGTCACTAATTTTATGATTAGTAGGTTGGCCATGGCACCAGCCGCCCATTGAAAGACTACGACTGAAGGTATTAGGATGCAACTAGGACTGGTCCAGACAGTTCCAGGTTGAGTCTTCCTTCAGGACGGTTCTTTCCTCATGCCTACATCTACACTGAATATTCTGGCGCGTTCATTACACATCTCTTGCAATTCCATTACATTTGACAAGTCACAACATTTTGCACATCTGTCTCTTTTACTTTATTTTTCCTCACATATGTAATTATTTATGGGAGGTTCACAACTAATGGCCCCCAGTACCCGGAATAGTGGGGTGCGAAGAATCTCCGGGGATCATGTTGACTCAACCATTGGCTTGAGGGCAGACATGCCTGGTGGTAGTAATGGTTCTGCTCTTAACCTTGCACCTCCCAATAGATCTGCTTCTTTCACTCTTCACTATTCTAACAATCGTGGGCTGAACTCTAATCTTTCGTCTGTGGAACAGCACTGGAGGATTTTCCTCCCTAACCTCCTCCTCCTATCTGAAACCCAACTGTCAATACATGCTACCACTGACCCATTCCAAATCTCTCACTATAATCTGTATACTTGTTTACGTTCCAAAGGTGGGGTCTGTGCTTACTGCACCACTAACATTTCTACTGTGAGGCTCATGGACCTTGAATCTCCTGACTTTGATGTTCTCTGGCTAAAAATCTATCTCTCAACTACCACTATGTTCCTTTGCTTCTGCTATTGTTCTCCAAACTCCACCGAGTTTGTGTCTTTCTTTGAAAATCTATCCTCGTGCCATGAGTCCTTGCTATCTTCTCACCCACTTGCCGAAGTTTTCTACTTTGGAGACTTCAATATACACGACAGTGAGTGGCTTCATTCTTATCACACTGATGTGGGAGGAAGCGAGGCCCTTGCTCTTTCTAGTACTCACGATCTGGAGCAAATTATCAAACATCCTACTCGCGTTCCTAATCGAACATGCTGCAAACACTCTTGACCTATTTTTTACTTCTAACCCTTCAAACCACTCTTATTCTGTGCTTTCCCCTCTTGGTAAATCTGACCACTCTATGATCTCAGTCTCTTCCATTTTCGCTCCCCCACCACCAATCCCTCCTACTCAGCACCACCTTTGGCACTTTGAACTTACCCAACGTGAAAATTTGCGTATGTTTCTCTTTGACTTCCCATGGGATGACTACTGCTTTCGGCCCCGCAAACCTGATCAGGTAGCTCTAAAAGTTACCAAGATCATGACCGCGGGAATGAAGGTGTACATACCCTCTTCTACCAAAACTTTCTCTCCCCCTAAACCTTGGTTTGACCGTGCCTGCTCAATGGCTATCCACACTAGAAATCAGGCTCAGCGATCTTACCTTGCCTCTCCTTCCAATTTAACTCGCTCTGCTTTTATTATAGCTAGGAATAGCTGTACTGCTCTAGTTCAACCTGTTCCTAAGAAGGGTGACTGCTCTATTCCTTCTAACTACCGACCTATTGCCCTAACCTCCTCTATTGCTAAGGTTTTCGAAACTTTGCTCAATGATCACTTCTTGAAACGCCTTGAATCTAACTCAATTATCTCCGATCACCAGTACGGCTTCCGCAAGGCAAGATCCACTGGTGAACTCCTGCCCTATCTTACTCATGTATGGTCATCTTCTCTGAGGAACTATGGGGAATCCTTTGTCATCGCCCATGATATCTCTAAGGGTTTTGACAGAGTGTGGCACAAGGCTCTGTTGGCCAAACTCCTTGCCTATGGCTTTACCTCTACTTTCTGGTCTCTGATTTCCAGTTTTCTTACTGTCCGTTCTATATCTGTAGTTGTTGATGGCGCGACATCTAGCCCTTTCTCTGTTTCCAGTGGTTTTCCACAGGGCTCTGTTCTTTCACCTTCTCTCTTCCTTCTCTTCATCAATGATTTTCTACAGTCCCCATCTTCCTCTCTTCTTCATGCCTTTGCCAATGATTCTACCCTTCACTTTTCCTCTGCCTTTTCTTCACAACCTGCATCTGTTACTCGTAATCAATCTCGTATCACTCTTTCTTCTACTCTTAACTCCGATTTGCAGAGAGTATCTGAATGGGGCACTCAAAATTTAGTTAAATTCAATGCCCCCAGGACACAGATTCTGGCTATCTATTTATCTTCTTCTCCTCCTGATAACCCTATTGTCTTCGAAACTAATGAAATTTACCCTCTTAACTCTATCAATATATTAGGATCTATATAGCCTCTAACTTGTCTTGGAGGAATCACATAATCCAAATTTCTAAATCTTAATCCAAAAAATTGGGGGCTTTGTTTCGTTTTTGTAATTACTTCTCCTCATTGCAGTTACTTAAAATTTACAAAGGTCTTATCCGCCCCTGCTTAGAATACTGCTCACACATCTGGGGTGCTTCTTCCTTTACTTATCTTCTTGATAGGGTTGAATCTAAGGCAGTAAGAATCATTATTGATCCTTCTCTTACTTCTAACCTGGATTCTCTCTCTCTTCTCCGTAAGGTATCTTCCCTTTCGCTTTTCTATCGCTACTACTTCCATCGCTGCTCTGATGAGTTGGCGAGTTGCATCCCTCCTCCACTGCCGGGGCCGGGTAACACTCGCCAAGCGGCCTCATCTCACAGGTACTGTGTGGAGATTTGTAGCTCGCGGATTGGTCGGTGCAGTGACTGCGTCTTCCCATCTACCTCCAGACTCTGGAACTCTCTTCCTCCTTTCGTCTTTCCTAATTATTATGACCTTTCATCCTTCAAAAAGCAGATCTATCGTCATCTCAGAGCCTAGTCCTCCATATC
This sequence comes from Halocaridina rubra, assembly GCA_037179515.1. Classification (NCBI taxonomy): domain Eukaryota; kingdom Metazoa; phylum Arthropoda; class Malacostraca; order Decapoda; family Atyidae; genus Halocaridina; species Halocaridina rubra. The sequence continues at coordinate 21,780 of JAXCGZ010010154.1, read as the reverse complement.
TCTGGGTCCTCTTTACTTTGACTGTCTTTTTCTGTCTGTCGTTTTCCTTTGTGTGACATTACATCATCTCTGCCTTTCCCTTAACCTTTTTCTTTTCTTTCGTCATGGTATTTTCTCGTGCCCGGGCCTTTGTTGATGAGGGCAGTTTCTGCCTGTCCCGGTGTCACACTCTTAAAAGAAAGAAAGAAAAAAAAAATATATATATATATATATATATATATATATATATATATATATATATATATATATATATATATATATATATATATATATATATATATATATATATATATATATATCATATATATATATATATATATATATATATATATATATATATATATATATATATATATATATATATATATATATATATATATATATATATATATATATATATATATATATATATATATATATATATATATATATATATATATATATATATATATATATATATATATATATATATATATATATATATATATATATATATATATATATATATATATATATATAAAACAAGATAAGTATGAGATTGCTATATTGGAGCTTTTGTTAACTATTGCCGTCATACTTTAAATTATGCGAAATGTATATTAAACTGCCTGCCAAGGAGCTGTTGCTCAGCAGGCTAGTGCCTCTGAATATAATGTATATATGTATTTATGTATGTATTCTAAATATTTGGCAATAAAATCTATGACTATGACTAATATGATCCCCAGAGATTCTTCACACCCCTCTGTGCCGGGTACTGGAGGCCATTAGCTTTGGACTTTCCATAATAATAAGAAATGTGAGGAAAAAATAAAAATAAAATAGACAGATGAGGGGAATGTTGTGACTTGTCAAATGTAATGGGATAGCAAGAGATGTGTAATGAATTGGCCAGAATATTCTGTGTAGATGTAGGCATGAGGAAAGAACCGTCCTGAAGGAAGACTCAACATGGAACTGTCTGGACCAGTCCTAGTTGCATCCTAATGCCTTCAGTTGTAGTCTATCAACGGGCAGCTGTTGCCATGGCCAAACTTCTAATCATAATGGCCAACCTACTAATCATTCAAAATTTTGTCAGTGAAACAAGATGAATTCAAGGAAGGCTGATCAACTGCAACAAAGTTATTAGAATTTTATGATGAGGTAAGCCGGATCTTACAAGAAAGAGAGAGATGGGCGAACGACATATACCTAGATTTTCAGAAGGCATTTGATATGGTCCCACATGGGACACTTATAAAGAAGCTGAATCAATGGCGAGAATAGTTGAATTATCTCGGAATGGATAAAAATTATATGAAACAAAGGGGTTTGTCTACAGAAACGCATATAAATGGCTTATTAAAGGCAACATTTGCTTTCTTAGCAAATGTAAAGTTAGCCCTCAGGCACTAGGAAAAGGAAATTTTATAAAATATGTATGCAACTTTTATGATGCCAAAACTTGAAAATGCACTCCCCTTTTGGATTCTGTACTCGGAAAAATAAATAAATAAGCTAGAAAACCATAAAACCTATGCCATGAAGCTGGTACCAGAAATATACAATCTCAGTTATGAGGAGAGGCTGAGGGAATTAGACTTACCATCACTCAAAGCTAGAAGAATGAGAGGAAATATTGTGACTGCTTTTAAATTCCTTCGCAGCTTTGACAGAGTGGACAGAGATCGATTACACCTTTCAGCACAAATAACCAACCCAGGAGTAGGCTGCATAACAATGAAGAAAACAGAAAAGACAAAATAGCTGCAGTCTCTATTCTAAAAATTCCCTCGAAGTCCTCTCCCCCACATCCACAAATTACCCAATAATGCAAGTGCAAGGGTTACAGCTAAAATATATATTCACATTCCTGGCAACCCCTTTGAGAGAGAGATACGTAATATATTGACAAATCAAGGCATTCCCTCTGAAGAAGCTTTGATTAAGGAGCTTTCTCGCAAACCAAATTGGGTTTCCTGCAATAACGATATCAAAAGGATTTGAATATGTGCCTTACAAACTCAATCAATGGCCTACAGGCACAATTGTCCAGTCATTTTGCTGGGGAAAACAATGGAAACAACCTGGGTATTCTACAAAATATCCCAAACTTCAGTCATACCAAAATAAACAGCAATGAGCTTATGAAACAATCTCCTATCCGAGAGACTACAGAAAGAGACACGATACAAACCCCTCTTATCGCCGTCCACGCACAAGAAACATCTCCTGGAGAGATGGCTATTACAACCCTAGACACTCACCTAGGCATAAAACTTTGGGAAGGCTCAATCATACCATGGCACGTCCTCAAATCAGCGTTACCCATCCAACGGCAGGTACAAACACCAGGATCCATGGGCTAACCCCAGAACACACTACAATGATGAATTCCCAGCAGAATCACACAGTCGAAACAAGTCATGGACTAACCCAAGAACAAACTACAACTATGAATATGGATACCACCCTAATGAAACATGGTAAGAATGTAGCATTAGTACATGTGAACGCTCAGCTTCTGCTCGCCAATTTTGAGGAAATAATAATGCTAACAAAAGACTACAACATAGACATCCTCTATGTAAGTGAAACTTGGCTTCCTCCTACAGCTGAAAATAAATATGTGAATATTCCAGAGTTTAAAATATTTCACAATGACTACGGTCGAGGGGTTGGGGTCTGTATTTATGTTAGAAATTATCTTAGTGCATCAGAAATAACCACAGGTTTAGAAAAAAAACTGAAGAGCTCGAAGATTTATGGATCACTGTGCAGTATCAGAAACTTCCATCTTTCATTGTAGGGTGTGTTTATCGTCACCCTAAAGCACCTACCAGTTCATTCAATCATCTGCTAGAAACATTCAGAAATATCTGTGTGCGCCATAAACCCATATACATACTTGGTGACTTTATTGATGACTTGCTCTCAGCAGATAACAAAATGAAAAGGGTGATCAACACTGTGAAGTTAACACAAATAGTGACAAAACCGACCAGCATAACCCCTAGTTCTAGGACTCTTATAGATCTGATAATAACAAATAAAGTGGAAAGTATACCCTACTGGGATGTAGTTCCCTCCCCAATTGCAGACCACGAGCTGAACATTGCTATACTAAACATAAACAAGCCCAAAAGGAAGCCTTTCTTCAAGACATTCTGGTGTCTAAAATATTACTTCCCTAATATCTTTTGTGAAACATTAATCAACAATATAAATGTACTTAACAGAATTAAATATACAGATAACGTTGATTTGCAGGTTGAGATTCTAACAAAAGCCTTCCTTGAATGCTTAGATAGTTGTGCACCCATTGTAACAAGAAAAATAACCCACCCCTCAGCCCCTGGCTAACTAATGACATCAAAGAGGCAATGCAAATCAGAAATCAAATACAAAAAGAGCTAAAAATTAATAGATATGATATGACTCTCCGAGAATGTTATAAACAGAAAAGAAACGTGTCAGATCTCTCAACAATGTAAGTAAGAAAGACTTTTACAAAAAACAATTTAATGAATCTAGACATGATACAGCAGCAAACATGGAAAGTGATAAGAAGCATGATACCAAATGAAAGGGGTACCTCACAAAGTTATGAGAATATTATAGAGTTAAGAGACAAAGCGGAAAACTTGAATAACTATTTTGCTAACGTTGGCAAGAATACCTATGAGTAAACACAAGAAAGCATCAACTCAGTGAATATGGGTAAGTGCTTAAATGACAATTCTTCCAATGTAAACACAAAAGAGTACTTCAAGATGAATCCTATCGATTGTGCTACTCTAATTCTTACCATAAAGAGCCTAAGAAACTCTGGCTCTTATGGTGCAGATGGTATGCCATTTTAGTTTATCAAAGATGCTCTACCCATGATTGTATCTTATATTCTAACTATTATGAACACTTCCATTGTTACTAAAAAGTTTCCTGACTCTCGGAAACTATCACATGTAATACCTCTGCATAAAAAGGGCGACAGAGAAGATGTGACAAACTATCGTCCCATTTCCCTGCTACCCATTTTCTCTAAAATATTAGAAAAAATTGTTGCATGCCAACTTATGTCATATTTAGAGTCAAATAGACTATTATCTATTAACCAACATGGTTTCAGACCGAAACTCTCTACGGAAACTGCACTGCTCAAAGCTACAAATAGTGTCTATAATAATATAGATATGAAAAAATATCTCTGCCTGTATTATTAGACTTATCAAAAGCCTTCAACAGTGTAAGCCATGAAATTCTTTTAAGTAAATGTACTAACCAAAATATTGATCCGAGCTGGTATAGCGAGTATCTATCTAATCATAAACAGTCTATACATCTTAACAACATTATCTCTATGCCAAAAAATGCATCATTTGATGTTTCTCAGGGATCAGTACTTGGTCCTATCCTCTTTTCCATCTACGTAAATTATCTATCTTCTTTCATTTCTGACTGTCTAGTCGTACAATATACAAATGACACTCAACTACTCCTTAGTGGTGATATTAATAATCTCCCAGAGCTAACTTTAAGAGCAGAAAACACTCTATCAAATATTAAAACCTATTTTCAAGAAATTGGGCTGTTAATTAACGAAAGTAAAACACAATGCATTTTTATTTGTTCAAGATTCCATATAGCACAAATTCCTGAAAACACAACAATTAACCTTTGCGACAATACTATCACATCTAGTAAAACAGTAAAAAACCTAGGAATTCACTTTGATAACTACATGTTGTTTGATTCCCACATAGATAAAGTATGCAAAAAGGTTACAGGAACATTAATGTTCTTATCACATATAAAAGACAATTGTGAGACTACCACTCGAATAACTGTTGTTGAATCTCTAGCCCTAAGTCACATTAATTACTGCACAACTGTTTGGGGAGCTGCCACTAAGACTCAGATAAACAGAATACAGAAGCTTATTAATTTTGCAGTTCGAGTTGCCCTGGGAGGAATAAGAAAATATGACCACAACACACCAGCTCTCAATAAAGTTGGGTAGTTGCGGGCAGAAAATTAGGTCGCTTATGCTATTTATGTTTTTGTATTTAAAATTTTAGACCATCATTATCCTAGCTGGCCATTTAATTTAAAACCAGTCAGGGATATAAAGGGGAACCAACACTAGACAGAGCAGTGAGCTCTTTATTCACAGAACAAACACAGAAGCAGGTTCAAAGATGATCACTATCAAAGGCCCAACACTATGGAACAATATTCCAGAGCATCTTAAAAATGCATCCTCCTTCACAGCTTTCAAAGGCAAACTATATAGTTTTCCTTTGGACAAATAGTTGCTGCTCGTTGAGAACTAATTATTCTCATTGTAATGAGAACAAATATGGAAATGATGCCGATAATAACAATATTGTATATAGTGTTATTATTACTACTTTATTATTAACATTATTGATAAACATTTTATTACAGCATTATTATTTTCTATGAAAGCTACATTTAATTTAACTATATGTATTACCCTCTTATTTATTAGTGTAATTACATGTCTACTTATAAGTTAATTTTACTTTATTATTAACATTATTGCTAAAATTTTTATTACAGTATTATCATTTTCTAGGAAACCATTATTTAATTTAACAGTATGTATTACCCTCTTACTGATTAGTTCAATTATATATCTACTTATAAGTTACTTTTAGATTGTATAAGAATAACCATTGTACAAAAATGGAGATAAATGTTTGTTTGTTTGTTTGTTTGATATGACTAGTTTTAGAACTATAGGTCAGAGTTTAATGCTTAGTAAAACAGCTTCTTTGCAGGAGATGTAGAAGTATTTGATAATTGGAATTAGCTAACAGAGAAGGTACTTAATGTTAATTCAATTCATAGTATTAAGGACAAATATGAGAAGTGTCACTGAGTACAAAAATGGAACCGACCAAGAGACAGGTAATTACAAGCATAGGCCTCTTTCCTGTAAGCAAAATTAAGTAATCATAATTAGATATTTACACACACACAACTTTACATAATTACTGTGCCAATCCAGTACCAACTAAGCTTCACCACAGAGGGTCTAAAAGGGAAACCAAATATGCAACTTAACTGCTACACTAAGAATGAATGAATTCTATATGCATTAATATGTGTTCATATTACAGTTTCTTTCAATCTCACTCGTGGCTTGGTTATTGCATTTAATTCAAATCCAATCTAATCAGGAATCAACAATAATCAAGCAAGCACATTACCTTATGTGAAAACATGAATCATATTTTACCACGACTGGGACTCGGGCCTTGGACACATAATGACTGTGGCAAGATGCTACCAAGTACACTACAGATGGTCTAAATGAGAAACCAATCTTTCAGCTTAACTGCTATTCTAGGAATGAACGAATCCTATCTGAATGCCATTTTATTTGTATTAAATTTTCTCCCAACCTAAAATGTGGTTTCGTTTTCGCATTGAATTCAAATTCCAATGTAATTGGGCATCAACAATAACTGAATAAGCACATAACCATATATGAAAACGTGAATCATATTTTATCCCGACTGGGATTCGAACCTAGGACACATAGTATAGTAGTTAAGCTGTAAGATTGGTTTCTCATTTAGACCTGTGATGTAGTTTGCAGTGCCTTGGCATAGTTATTATGTGTTGCAAGTTCGAGTCCTGGTCGAGGTAAAATATAATTCATGCTTTCACATATGGTAATGTGCTTATTTGAGTATTGTTGATGCCAAATAAAACTGAGATTTGAAGTAAACGAGGAGACGATGTCACGAGAAGGGTAGGGGGAAACTG
>JAXCGZ010010154.1:7500-10000 GCA_037179515.1 Halocaridina rubra | reverse complement strand
CTCTATCATTTCTCCCATCAACTCTCGCATTCATCACCTTTTTCAGCAGTCTTTCACCATCCATTCTTTCCACATGGCCAAACCATCTCAGAACATTCATATCTACTTTGACTGCTATTTCTCTCCTCACACCCGTTCTTGCTCTCACTACTTCATTCCTAACCCTATCCAACTGAGATACACCATTCATACTCCTCAAGCATTTCATCTCAAGCACATATAGTTTCCGTTTCTCACTTACTTTCATACCCCATAACTCTGATCCATACATCACAGTTGGCACAACCACTATCTCATACAAAACTTTCTTAACATTCATTTCCAACCCTCAATTCTTCATCACTCCTTTCAACGCACCCAACACTTTACATCCTTCATTCACTCTGTGACACACATCTGCTTCCACGCCACCATTTGCAGCTATAACCGAGCCTAAATACTTAAACTGATCAACTTCCTCAAGTGTCTCACTATTCAACATAACAATCAGTCCAGCACCATCCTCACTTTTTGCGCACCTCATAACCTTACTTTTTCCCACATTCACTCGCAACTTCCTTCTCTCACACACCATTCCAAATTCTGACATTAACTGACACAGCTTCGCTTCTGTATCTGCCACCACCACAGTATCATCTGCAAACAGCAACTGATTCAGCTTAAACTCGTTATCATCCCCATCTACCATTCTCAAACTTTGACCATGCACTCTCTCACTCCCCTCTCTAACAACTCCATCAATATACAAATTGAAGATCCATAGTGACATCACACATTCCTGCTTCAGTCCCACATCCACAGTAAACCACTCACTCACTTCATACCTTACCCTAACACAAGCTCTAGTGCTCTCATACAAACTCTTCACTGCATGCAACAGCTTACCATTAATTCCATATAACCTCAAAATATCCCACATTGTCTCTCTATCAGCTCTATCATACGCTTTCTCCATATCCAAAAATGCAAAATACACATCCTTACCTTTTGCTAATTATTTCTCACATTACTGCCTAACTATAAAAATCTGATCCCTACAATCTCGACCTCTCCTAAAGACACTCTGGACTTACGCGATCACATTTTCTGCCGTGCACTTTTCCTACCACACTCAAGAAATTTATGCCCCTAAAATTACTGCATTCATACACATCTCCCTTACCTTTGTATAGGGGCACTATACAAGCAATCAACCATTCCACTGGCACTATTGACAACAAAAAGCATATATTAAACATTCTCACTAACCATTCTAATGCCATCACACCCCCTTCTTTCAACATATCCGCTCTCACACCAGCCATTCCAGTTGCTTTACATGCTTTCGCTTCATACAATGCCCTTTTCACCTCCTGTCTTGTAATCCCTCTCTCATATTCATCTCCCATTACTGGCACTTGAACCCCCCCCCCACACTTCAACTATAGCTGCCTCTATCTTCCTCAACATTCAGCAAGCACTCAATATATTTTATCCACCTTTTGCTTGCATCGTTCCCTCTTAACATCTGTCCATTCACATCTTTCACTGTCTCTTAAATCCTCGATCCACCCTTCCTTACTCTCTTCACTTCTTTTCAAAACTTCTTTTTATTCTCCTCATATGACCTACTAAAATCCTGTCGCCACCTAATATTTGCCCACATCTTCTCTTCCTCTACCTTCTGCTTGGTTTCCACATTTTTCTTTCTATATCTTCCATACTTCTCCCTACTGTTACACTACAGACATTCCTCAAAAACCCTCTTTTTCTCTTCAAACTTCATTTTCACCAATTCATTTCACTACTCGCTGCCCCTCTTCAAGCCATCTCCAACAAACCCCTCTCCACACACACCACTTGCATGTCCAATAAAACCTTGTTTCATCAACCCACATTCCTGCTCTAACTCCCGACCTTCTCTTTCTTTCACCCTTTCATATGCCACTTTCAACTTGTCCTGCTATTCCTGTCTCTTCTATTGCTTTTTCAACTCTTCCACCTTCACCACTTCCCTTCTACATCCCCCCACTCTATTTCCCCACTCTATGGCTACTACCACTTTTGCTTCAACAAAAAAATGATCAGACATCCCAGCAGCCACACACCTAAATGCATGCGCATCTTTCACTCTACTAATCATGCTCTTTGCTACCACCAGATAATCCATCAATGCTCTTTCTTTCACTCTTCCATTTGCCACTCTCATCCTTGAATACTTATTTATTATTTACTTCTTGAGAAAACTATTACCTATCACAAACTCTTGTACCACACACATATCTAAAAGTCTCTCGCCATTCTCATTCCCACCTGGTACCCCTTACTTTCCTACAACATTTTCTACATCTGCATCACCCACTCTGGCATTCAAGTCTCCCAACACAACTACATAGTTCCTTCTACTCAGACAGTCCACATACCTAGTTAACTCATTCCAGAATTCATCCCTTCCTTCCTCACTTCTCTCACATCCTGGTACATATGCACTAGCAAAAACCCAACATTCCCTATCTACCCT
>JAXCGZ010010154.1:0-2500 GCA_037179515.1 Halocaridina rubra | reverse complement strand
TATATATATATATATATATATATATATATATATATATATATATATATATATATATATATATATATATATATATATATATATATATATATATATATATATATATATATATATATATATATATATATATATATATATATATATATATATATATATATATATATATATATATATATATATATATATATATATATATATATATATATATATATATATATATATATATATATATATATATATATATATATATATATATATATATATATATATATATATATATATATATATATATATATATATATATATATATATATATATATATATATATATATATATATATATATATATATATATATATATATATATATATATATATATATATATATATATATATATATATATATATATATATATATATATATATATATATATATATATATATATATATATATATATATATATATATATATATATATATATATATATATATATATATATATATATATATATATATATATATATATATATATATATATATATATATATATATATATATATATATATATATATATATATATATATATATATATATATATATATATATATATATATATATATATATATATATATATATATATATATATATATATATATATATATATATATATATATATATATATATATATATATATATATATATATATATATATATATATATATATATATATATATATATATATATATATATATATATATATATATATATATATATATATATATATATATATATATATATATATATATATATATATATATATATATATATATATATATATATATATATATATATATATATATATATATATATATATATATATATATATATATATATATATATATATATATATATATATATATATATATATATATATATATATATATATATATATATATATATATATATATATATATATATATATATATATATATATATATATATATATATATATATATATATATATATATATATATATATATATATATATATATATATATATATATATATATATATATATATATATATATATATATATATATATATATATATATATATATATATATATATATATATATATATATATATATATATATACTATATATATATATATATATATATATATATATATATATATATATATATATATATATATATATATATATATATATATATATATATATATATATAATATATATATATATATATATATATATATATATATATATATATATATATATATGCTAGGTGTATTCCCACCCACTCATTTGTTTTTATTCAAGTGCAGCACTCAAAAGAAGTATGTGAATAACCTGCCTCCTTCTAAAAAACTGGAGTTTAATTTCCTGCTTCACATTAATGCTTTCAACTGATATGTCATAAGCTGAATGACAAACTTCTCAAGCTGACACATGACCTCTTCTGTATTGGACATATCTGAGAGAGAGAGGGAGAGAGAGAGAGAGAGTGAAAGAGAGAGAGAGAGAGAGAGAGAGAGAGAGAGAGAGAGAGAGAGAGAGAGAGAGAGAGAGAGAGAGAGAGAGAGAGAGAGAGAGAAGAGAGAGAGAGAGAGAGAGAGAGGAGAGAGAGAGAGAGAGAGAGAGAGAGAGAGAGAGATGAAAATGTGTATGTAATAGGAAAAAGCATTCCAGTATATTGCAAACTGTTTTCTTTCCAATGTCGGATAATGGTAGCGATGTAACAAGAAAAGTTAATGGCTAGATGAATGGAAGTGCTCTGCCCTTTTTTTCTAAGAATGTGTGCAATTGTGTACACCAGCATAAGTCTGTAGTTACCCTTTACCAAAAAAGCAACCCAAAATTTATCTAGTGAGAGTTCATGGAACCTGTTCAATGAACAGAGCAAGATTTAGCACCATAAATTTATCTTGTAGTGACGAATATGAAAAAAACATCCTGCTGCCTGCTTTTCTATGGACACATGGAAATAGATCTTGTCCACTGTTACTCCGCTACAATGAAGAAAAAGCCCGTACCCTGTGTACTAAACATTTCCTTCTCTTAAACATGCAAGTCAGCAGGGCACTTCGACAGTTAGCGATACTACACTGATTTATTTTGATCTGTACAAAAAAAAAACCTCTGCTAATTTTTGAGGATGGGTGTAGATTCATTATAATGATGCAGCACCATACTTTTCATAGCTGATCTGAAATATTGTTTGGATATTCTCAGTGTAATGATTGCAAGGAACATCTCACCACTTTGTGTTTCTCAAACTTCATATCAAGTTAGGTAAGCACATTTGTTCTTTACAGTCATGAAGTATTAAAAAGGATTTTTGATGTAGCAAATAGACAGTTATAGAACCACTAAAAATTGTAGCATCACCAACTGGTGAGGCAGGCTCCAATGATTCACCCAGCATCTCAAGGCAGCCACCCAGGTCAGACTAGTTACAATGATAATTTCTTCTAAGGATGAATTG
>JAXCGZ010010153.1:5000-45030 GCA_037179515.1 Halocaridina rubra | reverse complement strand
TGCTTAGAAAGGAGAGTGGTAGATTGAACGAAGGGCAGCAGGAATATATAAAATAATCCTGTGAATATTGGTGAAAAAATTAAGCACCTTTTACTACCCTGAGTGTTACCGCCGATAACAACAACGAGGTCTCACAGCCATATACGACTAGCCAGTAAATACACGTACACAGTGTAAGAAGTATTATATTTTTATTTATTTATGATGACATCACTTCATAATGATATTATTTTATAAGCAGGAAATAAATACAGTACACAGAACAAATAAATTGGTGCTGTAAGGGTTGAAAAAATACACAGCAGTTTGACTTAAAAATAGATTATATAATTTATTCATTGTTTTAGTGGCTCGACTTACAAAATCGTTGTACGTATTATCTGTCTGAACCCATCTTAGTTGAAAATTGTCATATTAACTGTCAGTCAGAACCCATCGCGGTTGAAAGTCATCATATGGACTGTCAGTCAGAACCCATCGCAGTTGAAAACTCATACCAACTGTCAGTCAGAACCCACTGCTGTTGAAAGTTGTTATTCGAACTGTCAGTCAAAATCAATCACTGTTGAAAGTCGTCATACGAAACTGTTGTATTTTCAAGAAGGTAAACTGAGATGGCTTGAAAATGGAGATAGCTGGACAGGAAAAAGATACTGGAGAATGAAGTTGTTGATGTCATACAGACAGTAGCAAATCGTAATGTAGATAATGTAGGTAGCGGATCTTTTGTGAGGTGAAGAGATTGGGCTGATCAGTATGTAAAGATATATTTTTCGTACAGTTAGGTTACTTATGCAAAGAGAGCTGGACAGCCTGTAAGGTATGCAACTTCAAAGTTATATATTCAATATGAACAGTGTGACACATTTAACTTAGAGGATGTATTTTTCATCATATCTTTTGTTTCTTCAGTTTCCTTTTGCATGGCTGTGTTAGTGTTGTGTTTTCTTATTCAGAATATATTTATCTTTTATCACATGGCAGTGAAATTTGTGATTTATTCAATTCTTGGAAATTTTTTAGTTTTTAGTTTTACAAAGCATGCAGTCGTCACATGTACTTTTTGTATCCTCCTGGTATTTTTTCTTGAAGTATCTCGCATGTGATTTCTTTCTCGAATTAATATAAACTATTTATATTTTGTTTGTTCTCATGCTTCCTTCACTGTCACTGGGTCCCAGTGTATGAGGCATACACGTTGTACTGTGATCTTTACCAGGCCTATATAAATCTTATTCATTGTAAGTTACTCTGTTTAGTTACTCCAATAATTTTTTCTTATATGTTGTAGAGAAGTATGCCAGGCCATTCGCTGACTTTTATTTGATGCACATGTTTTAGATTGGCAATGTAGGTGTAGTTACTCCAATAACTTTTTGTCTTTTTTGCTGTAGAGAAAGTATGCCATGCCATTCGCTGACTTTTGTTTGCTGCTCATGTTTTAAATTGGCAATGTAGTGCGTATAGGTTTTCTTTCAGTGGAAGTAAAATCCCAAAGTATTCTCATTTAATTTTTTAGTTTGATTTATCTTTACTTCAGTAAATTGTCAAACGTATTTTTTTTCTTTTAATCGAGATGTAGCCACAGATATGATAAATTTCTGTACGCCAAGTAATCTTGTAACTATTATGGTTTTTCCATTTCATATCTGCCAGTATGCCTTCTTGTATTCCTTCATTCTCTAAGAGCTGTGGGATGTATATTCTTTTGCCCTAATTGAAGCCCAAGCTCACGAAACTCTCTTATCTTTGTACATGGCCCCATTCCCCCTTGTAAGGGAGGAGGCTGAGCCAAGATGCACACATTCACCACAGTCTATGCATATCTCAACTACTCCTCTTAGCTCCTTGGGGATAAAGGGTTGCTACATTTTTCCTCTTATCACCCTGCTTGGGTCATCCACAAGGTAGGCAACCATATATATTCTGGAGTGAGGCCAGGCAGCCTCAGCTGGCTTACCCCCACCGCTTCATTATGTGGCAACTCCCCTCACGCCTGTCCTTCACAGTTCACGAAGATAACAGATGCTCACTTAGGGAGTGTGTTCACTGAACTTCCTTCCTTACCAGGCGCATGTAATTTCACTTTGCAGCAGCAATTGTTTGACGGCACAATATTTTTGCCCCAAATGGTGAAGCGCAAAATGTTTCACATTGTGTTCATTACTTCATTCAAGTGTCACTAGCTGGGGTATTACGTATACAGTGTACAGTTATAACTTAGCTCTCATAACAAAGTATCTTTACATTTTTATCCCTTTCATCCACATGTTTTTCTTGATATTTAGTACAGAGGAGGGGAGTCTCAGTACCCCCTGCTCCGTCTCATTTAGTTGACTTTTGCGACATGCAGAGGAATATGGAGGAAGTATTCTACCCCCTCCCTGAACTGTCTTATATATATCTGTCATTATTTCTCTGGAATTGATCAGTCTTTTAAGACAGCTATATATATTTTAAGATGATATTAATGTTCAGTTCAGATAGGGTCAGATTTTTGGAAATTGATTTAAATTCCAATATATTTTTCATAATTACAAAAGTACTTTCATCTTTGGGGTAATTTGCAGCAGTTCTGTCCAGCTAATTATATACCACTGTATGGACAAGTTCCCGATAGATTTATATAAGGTTATCGTATTATGATATTGTGTGACATAGATCCCATTACAGTAAATAAAATGCTGAATTATTGCTGTTTTACGTATCTCTTGTGTAACCTCAGCTTGCTAGAGCAATTTATGTTACTCTTATATTGCATTGTTAATTATACTGTATTTAATCATTTTTTGGATACTTTGTATGCTAAGTATGTTCCCTATCTCAACTAATATTTGCCTTCTTAAAATTTATAAAAGCATAGTAACAATATACTGTATTCATAAACATTCATATAGGGACCATCATTTCTGCGTGAGGATAGTTTCTACATGAATTACGGACCATGTTGTCTTGCATCTCCTATGTTTGGAGACATAAAATTTTGTGGTCTGTCAGCTCAGCCCTCGCCTCTGTGGTTCTCTTGTTAGACTGCGTATGAATAATATGTGATGTGCTCCTTAAATCCCTTTGCAATATGTATGATGAGGTCAGTGGTTCATTTCTTTTTGAGTTCACTGTATATATTTCACACCTTATCCACCTGAAACTGGTAGGAAGGCCAGAAGCATAGCAAAAGAACTGAGATAGCCATGCATCTTAGCTTCTCTTATGAATAAAGATTTTGTTACAAAGAGACAGTCATTCTAACTCCCTTACTCCTGTTGCCCTCTGTCATAACCTCTTGTCACACGTAAGCAAGAAGAAGATGGCATTCTCTCATTCATCACTAGGGGTATAAGTTTTATACGCATAGAAATTTTGGTTTTTCATCTCAAGAGTTGTGCTTCTTTAGACTTCAGCTAGTACATATTTTTGTAAATTTCAAAATAGGTGGCTTATTGAATTTCAATTCATTTATGCTTTGTATCCAAAGAGCCAAGTTATGCTACAGGAGATTTTGTTGCTGTTAAAAATATTACCGCTAGCTGTACTTGCTATTGAAATATATGAACACGGAAAAATTCCTAATTATATATGACCTTTGTCAGTGTATTGTTAAGGCTGTGAAATTTTTCACTAGATTTATATCTTGTATTCAGATGGAAAAATTTTATCTCCTCTTTTGATATTAATCCAGCTCTTGTGATACTCAGCTTCTGGAGTATGTATAAGATTGACTAATATATATGATTGTCTAATGTATAAGATTGACTTTTGTATAAGATTGACTAAATGTGTATGCTTAACTCATGTATAAGATTGACTAATATTAGTGTTTCTTTTCAGCCGGTGATTTTGAGAGTAGATTCCGGTTCCATAGTCCGGAGGATTTTCCCCTTCCCCTCGAATACGTGAGCTGTACCAAGACGTACCCCAGCAAGAATGGTAAGCGTGTTTTTCGCCCCAACGAACAGCCTCCCGGGGTCCCTCCCTATTAAATATGTTGGTATCATGATCTTAGCATGCCTTACTGTAATTAGGTTTTAGTTTAGGTATACTGTATTTTTTCTATTATTACTATACGTGTATACTGAATACACAGGATGCCTTAAGAACCAGCTATAATGAAAAGACTTGAGTGATGGTGTTGATAACTATTTGTTGTGCTTATATTGTTCCTTGTAGTTCCATTAGTTAATTACATTATTAAAGTTTGCCTCAACTAATCACATTACTGTATTAAAGTTGGTCTATCTATATACAAAGACTGTGATCCCTCTGTAAGGGGAGTGGCCGAGTCTAAGCAAAAAAGAATAAGAATTTTTTTTTAGTCTTGGCAATGTATTGATGAGTTGTCTTTCGTGGTCTAGAGGGATTGTTGGTATAAGCATACTTGAAAATTTATTCTCCTCAGAGTTGGTTTGTATATGGCTGGCTCTCCAGGCATCTGTGCATTTTTCACTCGGTATTTATATTTTTTTTTACAATTGTGCCTGTCTCAGTTTAGAGGTGAAATATATATTCTTCCTATAGTTTTGGATGTGTTTTGAGTGAATATGACCTTGAAAACTGAAGGGAAATATATGCTAACCTAACTTGACCAAATATATAAAAATGTAGTGTATGACAATTTTCAAGGTCACATTCATTCAAAAACATCAAAAGACATAGGAAAAATGTCGTAAAGTACTATTTTCTAGGTTAGGTTGGGTTTGCATATATATATATATATATATATATATATATGTATGTATGTATGTATGTATGTATGTATGTATGTATGTATGTATGTATGTATGTATGTATGTATGTATGTATGTATGTATGTATGTATGTATGTATGTACGTACGTACGTACGTACGTACGTACGTACGTACGTACGTACGTACGTACGTACGTACGTACGTACGTACGTACGTACGTACATACATACATACATACATACATACATACATACATACATACATACATACATACATACATACATACATACATACATACATACATACATACATACATACATACATACATACATACATACATACATACATACATACATACATATATATATATTATGGTTTTTAAGATCATATTCATTCAAAGCACATCAAAAACCATAGGCCAAATAAGATTTTTACCTCCAATTTGAGCTGGGTGCGATATTAAAAATTTACCTTTTAATCCTTGCCTGTTGCATGATGTACACTGAGTAGAATTAAACTCTCTTCGTAGAACTGTTCACTATTCAATAAAGCTGTGATTCTCTTAATATATTTAATTAAATGGTATTTAATACTGCCTATTGTTTTAATACTTTGAACAGATTTGATAAGTTTTTTTTTCACTTGAATATTTTGACAGATTGTGTAGGTTTTTTCACTTGAATAAATATATATAAAGACTTTTTTTTTCTGCAGACTTGTGATGACTGTAAGACCACTTTCACACCAAAGTGGCATGCCGCACGTGGCATGCCATGTGCAACTTGCCACTTTGGTGTGAAAGCAGCTTAAAACTCTTTATTGGTATATACAGTTATACTTTTATTCTATACTGTTTATTCGAGTGTGTTTTATGGACCTCACAACTCTCATTCTTGTTTGTCCAAACTGTAGGTGCTTGAATATATTTTTTGGTTTACAGTATTTATTTAGATTTTATATATTTTTTTTAATATTGTTTTATATTGTGAGAGCCATCTCTTATGAATTGTCACACCCTAGAGCTCTGATAGATCAGCATAGGAAATGACGAGTCAAAAATATATAAATCCATATATAGCACAGTGTGCCAAATTTTTAGATAGTTTGCAATTGTGTCAAAGGCATTTTGATATCCTACATGACTGGTGTTTCTACCTGTGTATTTGCAATTTGTTCTTTTGATAACCTGTATAATAACTGATATATGATCAGAGATACTTATGGCAAATTTTTTTTTTATACTATGTTATTACGAAAGTTTATAAGTGATTGAAATATATCAAAATGTGTCACACTTGATGGTGTCTCGTGTGATAAGTAGCTTCAGTGTTATTCACACTTTTTTTTCACTGCAAGAAGCAGTAGGTCAAGCATTGACATCTATGATGTCATTTTCTTTTCTGAAGGACCAGTGGTCTTTTGTTAGGATGTTTACCATTGGTTCCTTGCTCATCCCATTTTTATGCTCCCTTTGTTCTTCTTTAATTTAATATAGGAATTGAAGACTTGTTATATGAGGGTATTTTGGTGTTATTGTCTCTTAGTACATTGCAGACTTGTTCATATTCAGTTTATCTTTAAAATATAGTCAAGAGAGTATTTTATACATTGCAGATTTGTTCATATATAGTTTATCTTTAAAATATAGTCAGAGATTATTTTATAGTGATTGATATAGAGAGAGGTTTTTGTTCCTTTTCCGTAACCAAATTAGACCTTTCGTACTTTTCCTGTAAATCATTCCTAATTTGTACTACTATATACAATCTTGCTTAGTAACAGGATTGTAGAAGCATTCTTGTTGCTATGTAAATAATGGCTCCACAAATTTTTGTCACTCATAACTATTTTTTTTGTAGAATTTCTACTAATGTAGGGTCCCACGATAGACGTAGTGTTTTGCTTGATGGTTTGTATCATTTATATTATCTTATTAATCTACTAACTCCACAACCTGGTATTTTGAATACTAAAATTGATTTGCATGTATAACAGTAACTTAATTTATGTACAATTTGAGAATAATACATTTTTTGAAATTTATGTATATGTCATTTATTTTATAACCAGCGAGGAAACATGAGTACAGTACTGGTGTCTTATATATGCATCTTGCAACTTTTCAGGAGGTTTCAAAATATTTTTATCCCAATTTCATATGCTTCCTTCCTCCTTTGGGATAAAGGGAGTCCACAATTCCCTGGAGTGAGGGATAGAAAATCCCCCTCTGTTTATTGCCGTAGTTTCCTCCAGAGAGTCGGAGGACAAAATACAAAGCTTTAAGCAATACATCACTTTACAAGCAATATGTTTATGGAAAACTATTCTTAGGGTGAATTTTCATAATTCGAAACATTTATGGGACTGCTTATTTCATTCATAGGTAAACTTTTTTCGGGAATTCCTTTCCAAACTTTACCAATATCAAAATATGATCAAATGAAATTAAAGTTTTGTGTTTGTTAAAAAGATGACATTATTACTTATCAAAACATGCAACAGCAAAGCAGCTTTTCTCTCATTGCTAAAGGTGACATTATTACCATGCAAAACATACAACAACAAAGCAGCTTTTCTTTCATTACCTACCATACACCTTTTTTCTTTTCCCCTGCAGTTATGTGCAATTTGTTTGTTCTTTATACTTAATACTTTCTTAAACAAGGATTGATTAACCTATTATATACCTACTCACTCATTTCATTTAAATTTTTATGCGAAATAAAGAAAATAAAGACGCAACATAAACTAAAGATATCATGTACAAGTCTGGCCTTACCTGTGGGTATTATGAAGCATAAGTGTGGGCTTGCTGTTGGTACTGCAGTACTCCATAAGCAATTTTGCTTCATTTGAAGGAATTGAATGACATGCCCAAACCAGTCCTTGAGATTCTTTGTGGATTATGGATTGGGAGAGACAGTAGAAGATAAAGGTTAGAGTGTAAAGGAAAAGTTTTCACATTTTATTATATCCATGTAACACTATCTTCTCTATGGGCGATGGCTTGGTAGAGACAGCAGAAATCATAGATTTGGGTGAAGAGGAACAGTTATTTCCACATTTTATAATATGTATGACACTATCTTCTCTGTGGGTGATGGTTTGGTTGAGACAGCAGAAATTAAAGGTTAGAATGAAGATGAAAAGTTGTCTTCACATTTTATTATATGTATGTAACACTATTGGTATCATATCACTCTATGGAGATGGTAATGCATAGAGATGTCAAACATGAAGGGAGAGAGGGATTATAAAATTCTTAATGGCTCATATTTTCATATTGCTCTGATATTCATCACCTTTTTATTAGTGTTGGTATTGTTATTAGAAAAAAATTGAGTCTTATGAACTCACTATATTTATTAATATCTGCAAAATGACCTTTAGCCCCTTAGCCAAGAAAAATACTTGCCGGTAGGTATTCGTATGTTTAACTCTTTCATGCTTTATTGTATTTTTAGTTTTCGTTTTCTTAATCTTCATGACCCATATTGTTAATTTTTTATCTTTTATTGTTGCAAAGTGTACTTCATAGAGCTAGAATAAGCTTGCAAGCTTTTCTTACTTTCCCAATCCAAACAAACACTTGTTTTGCACTAATATTGGTTAGTCTTTTGGTAGCTAAACTTAGTCCCAGTTTCTTGTCACCGCTACCCACTCCATCAAAGCCATTGCTTGTGCTAGTAAGTACGTCAGATAATTACGCCAAGAGTTTGTAGGATTGATAATTATTTTCAGAATTTGTAACATGCTGAAAATACTCCAGACGCTCCCATCTAATTCTCATACTTGGGTAACGGTTGTTAGAATAATTCTTCTTTTTCATCATGTTTTCCATCACTTCATATTTTTAGAAGGACATGCATCTTATACACATATAATACACACACACTTATATACACATACGTGAGTGTGTTGCGTAATTGAAGAACGAAGTGCACTAAATGATGAGGAATAATTTAGTAAAGGGTAGGGGATCTAGATATATTTATTTTATTCAGGGAAGCTGTTCATTTAGGAACCTATATTTATATATTACCAACCAATTTTTGGAATTTGAAGAAGCACTCTGTGTAGCTGAATGGCATATTGTTAATTTATATTGGGATGAAAGTCAGTTTTTTTGTAGTAAAGCAAAATTATATGAAAACGTCAAGGAGTGTGATTTGTTGACATTCGTTTAGGTATTTGATATCATCACGAGTGTCTTATTATATTCCCTTTTGAGAAAGAAACAGGAAAATATAAACTATTTAGAAACGGGGAAATATAAAATGTTTAGTTATATTCTAACATAATTATTTGGTGATGATAATGTACTGAGGGAGACCTGTAGCAGATTGTATAATGTTAGTGAAAGCAAGATTATTAAATCACTTGCTGCTACTGCTAGCAGGGAAGTCACAAATGTAACAAAAAAATATAACAAAAAATGCTTATATACTGCACAATACAGTATTGAGAAACTAATCAAATCAAACCAGATAGTAGTAGAGACAGAAGGGAACAGGTATTTGAGTTTATTTACTTTCTTCAATCACATTAGATATAGAACAGAATTCCCGGAGAATAGTTGTCGAGTGTTCAGGTAAGTTCACTTGTGATGAGAAAAATGTGATATTGAATTAGTTCTAGATCTCATGGCTGTGGAGATGAAATAATTGAACATAAATTAAGCCATCATTATAAATGTGCTCGATAATGAAAGAAAGAAATATGTGTGCTTGGTATATTGTAGAAAGAAAGCTTTTGATATAGTTGAATATGATATTACTTGCCCAAAGATGGTTTGGACATGCGGAATGAATGAGGAGTGTGAACTTGTTGAGACAAAGAGAATATCACCGATTGATGGTGAAATAAAATGAAAAATTGCTTTATCTGTATATTTAATGACTGCTAGTGTTTTTCCTTTGCTCTGTTGGGAATTCGTACTTGAAAATGTTTGCCTCTTATTTTTGAACTGGACACAAAAGATTCCTACAAATCATTTCAGCTTATAGGTGGCTGCCACATACGGTAATAGTTTCACTGTTGATGTAATGCATATTTGCTGATAAAGTCTATCACGCCCTGCCCACATGCTAAACTACGCGCATTCATGCATTTGAAACGTAGCTGGAAATTGTATATAACAATGTAAACATAAGCTTGCAATATTATCAAACCCTTCAATGGTCGATTATAAGAATTTTTATTCTTTGGCCAATAGCTATTTGTGAGGGAACGAAAATACTGTATTTATAAACTTTTTGTTCATGTTGTTCATATAATTTTTTTTTTCTCACCAAAATAGTACAGACATCAATTGCAGTTATTATTATTATTATTATTATTATTATTATTATTATTATTATTAATATTAGTATTATTATTATTATATAATTTTTTTTCTATCATATTTGTCTCTGAAGAAATGCCCCCTCAAAAGACTTCTTCCTTGTTTCAGATATTCCTTTTTATCTTCATAGTTCTTATATCCAACTGAACATGGGTGCAACAGAAGGCAAGAGAGATGCATGGATAGTGTGTTGTTTCAGGGTCAATAATGAATATTTGAACTAACAATGACAATGCTAAAGTCTGTTGCTGCTCTGAACAGTCTTTTCTTAGTGATTGATTATAATATTGCCTTCGAAGTGGTTTTTATTATTCTGGAATTTGGTACTAATTTTTGCACGACACTAGTTGTGACTAATTGTGTTTGAATGCTCTTTTTAATTCTCCAGTTTTGCATTTTATTTTCTGTTGCTTGGATGCATTTGTAAATTTAGGATATTTGTGAATACCTTATGAACTAGACATTTGCAAATGTGTGATTACCTAATTGTGATTACCTAATTGTGTTTACGGGAAAGAGCCCAAAGCTCGTATCTTCCCGTCTCCTGATCGGTTCCATTTTAGACTTAGTGATACTTATCGTACCTGTCCTTAAAACTATGGATTGAGATAGCATTAACTACCTCCTCGCTTAGCGAATGTGTGTGAGAGAGAGTGCAAACATGTGCTAGTATATAACATTGCTATTGCACCTATATAACATTGCTATTGCACCTTTTTATTTTTCACTTATAGGACATTTATTTGCAGTTTACGGTAATATAAAAGTTGATTTAGCAATAGTTTATCCTAATGAGTGAAAAACTAATAATATAAACATGTTTGAGATAATGGGCAGTTTATATCATATTACTGTATTTTCTTTATGAGAAATATAAAGCCAATTTATGTTTGCTAAGAAATAATATCTAAAAGGTGAGACATTTTGCAATAAGTTATAATAACAGATTCATCATATCCTGTCCCGCTTAACTTTGAAGCAGTATTGAGTGTACGTTTGAAACCACTATCCACTTGATGTATTAACTTGAATGAATTTCAGTATTTGTCCTTATTTTGCCTTGAAGTATAGTAAAGATTACAAAAGTACATGGTCACCTGATAACAGGCTATGGAAATAGTTGTTTATAGCATTGACTTATAGAACTCTTACCCAAAACTGCAAGACATTAGCTACATTATTAAAGTAGTATGCATTCAGTATATTGTCACAAACTTCAGCACATGTATTTTTTTCCATATAT
Organism: Halocaridina rubra; assembly: GCA_037179515.1. Lineage (NCBI taxonomy): Eukaryota > Metazoa > Arthropoda > Malacostraca > Decapoda > Atyidae > Halocaridina > Halocaridina rubra. The sequence continues at coordinate 33,757 of JAXCGZ010010153.1, read as the reverse complement.
AGTCGATTCATGTCTGTTATTAATAATTTCACTTTGTTTACGAGTGTTCACTTTTATTCTTTATATTCTATCGTGTATTTTGTCCAACTTACATTGGTATGTTTTTTGTACTGATATATCATCATAGACACAGATGGGAACTGGCTAGCTTTGGAGATGATGCTTTAGCTGTATTCAGTTTACAGCTGTTTATTAGCACTGCTTATCATAATTTTCGTTTTGAGACGATCGCATAGCCATGGAAGAATTTCCAATACCCTGATAAGTTTTGATAAACTGAAGTCTTTACCTTTATTAAAGGTGTGTTTACAGATTGGTATATCTGCATCTTCCACAGATTCCATAATTAAACTTCTTTTGTTGCCTCGAAAGATACATTGAACCTGAAAGGTTGAAACCACAAGCAGATGCAGATGCTTTCTATGCTATGCAGTGGTAAGATTACCACTATTCCATCCCATTCCATCCAATTTAAATAGGTCTCTATTGGTGTTCTTCATGATCAAAGAAAATGTCTAAAAACATATTGATTATATATAGCAACAGCATGTCTGAATGTAATTGGTAAAAAGATGATTGAGCTCATATTGTCTGTTGTCTGCCTGTACGCTGGTAATTAATTTTATGGAAGTCAAGCGAAAACGATACTGTCAGGTATATCTTTGGACAGTCACAGTAACAGCTTGGTGCTAGAAAGTCAGAATTTTTTATGAAGTTTGCAGCAATGTGTTTTAGAAATATCCAAATTTATAAATTGGAATCTAAATATTATTGACCTCAAAAACGTCCCTTATGATCTTTCCATAACTTCCTTAGGAGAGCATTTAGCACCTTAGACATGAAGGTTAGCTTAGGTTTGGCTAGTGTTGTAGCTGTTGACATTGGATAAACTGAATTCTTTGTAGAAGTTCTGTATACACTCTTAGTTTGTATAAAAGATTCATATTAGTATACATCAGATGTGAATAGTTTTATACATTTAGCTCTCTTGTAACGACTAATAGTTTACTAAATTTTAGCAGTTTTTGGCTTAATTGCATTCTGTTTTAGCTTCTTTTATCATGATGTTTAAATTATATTTGATATTTCATGTATTATTCCAGAAGAGCGATACATGTATTAATGCAGAAGAACGATACCATATCCCACTGAACTTTTCAGAATAGCCACTTTTTCTCCTGCGAAACATCATGGCCAGGCTTCATCGCACCCTGCTCATTGTTACCTATCAGATATTTTATAGCAAGAAAGAAAACTTCAGGGAGGGAGAGAGGGAATGCCAGTCATGCTTTCCTTTTAATCGCTCTTCAGATGCACGAACTTTGAATTCTTTTTCTCTTTCCCGTAGTTACGACCTCGATCTCATTCAGATATAAATTATTTAGATTTTTGGAAAGTGTGAAGAATTTTATTTTTTATCATCAGAAAACAAGTTTTAGGTTTATTTGAAACAGATTGCATTCTCATGGAAAAGTAAAATCTTTAGTAGTCTGCTAAATGTTTTATTGTAGTGTCTTATATTTACCATTGGTGAACCTCTCCACCTTGTGGAAAGGACCTGCCAACTGCAAATGTTAATTTGAACTCAGTTCTTAAAGAATTAGCATCGGGCTGCTTTTTACTGTTTTCAATAGGGTTCATAAGGTATATAACTATAGTATGTCTTGGTAACTGTTTCTTGGTGTTTACTTTCGAAAATTGAAACAATTACATTTTCCAACATATTTCAAAGTACAGTACAATGCAAGCGAAGTTTTCTCTCCAAATACTGTACAAGCATTTATTTTTCCCACATTTTCCAAAGTACAGTGCAAGCAGTGTTAGAGCTTAGTCAGAACCTCACAAAAGAAGCTACAAGAACATGTTTAGAAAGTTTTAAGTATCAAGTATACAATAGTACAGAGTGGATTCTCTTCTGGTGATGAGCTGATTATCATCAGCCTCCCATGGTCCATGCTCTCTTTTCTTCCCGTGCTACATTTTTCCTTTCTCTTTAGGGCTAGGGACATGAATTCTGTCTCCATGTTCCTATGTGTGCTGTAAAATTAAATTAGATGGGGCGGAGAGAAGGGATTGGTAACCTTCCCTTCATATTTTTCTCCCTCTTAGCCAAGGCATATGAGATATTGCTGGTAGGAAAACTCCAACTAAAATCCTATCAGGAAGTCTGAATGTTTGTGAATGTGAAGATCGTTAGAGTAGAAGGGAGGAGATAAATTGTGTCTTTAGTAGGAGAAGGAAGGTGGATGTGTTAGCCTAGAGAAAAAAAAAGTTGAAAAGAAAAGGTCCTCTGTTGAATGGGTGTGTGTTTTGGAAATAACCATCCCCTTTTATAAGAGCACTGAGGCCTTTATTCATAGGTAGCTAGAAGTATATGCAATAATATTCTTTTAGAATATATTTTTACATGAATAATCATTGCAATACATATTAGGTCTCCACAAGAAAACAGAATATATGCTTACGTGTCTTTTCAAAACGATTATCAGTTTAAACGACCTTTTTATAACGTGTCACTAGAGGATGTCTTAAAGTACTGGTCATGCGTTGCTTAGCAGCTGGTTTATATTCCTATATCAACTATTATGCAGTTTGGATAGTAGATGAAAATTTTATTTACTTTGAAAACTGTGTAGCTTTCCAAAATATGTTCCAACAGTCTTGACCCTCTTTGGCAAGTGCAAGGGTCGATAGAGATAACTTAAAAGTTCGTTTGGATCTGCGCAGACCAGCGAATGCTTAGCAGGGTCAAGAGAGAGAGTCATAAAAGTTCATTTGGGTCCATGTATTTGTTATCGACTAGTTTACAGTATTGAAAGCCAGTCTTATCGCGGAGGCAGTCGCCTTTCCAGTCTCTCAATTTCCATATTACCTCTTTCCTTCGTTTCAACAGTTTTTGTTATATTACTTGTACTTCAGGAGATATATGATGGAGGCATAATAGTTAAAGCTTAAGTTTAACTCTTCAAGGGAAGATGTTTTCAGTAGATTTGCCCGGCCTTTAAGGATTAATAAGGAACTTAAATTAAAATTATCTTATATATTCATTATATAATTGCCGTTATCACTTTAAACAATGTTATATTAAGATATTTTGCTTTTCATAGGTGTGTAAGGGATTAGCAAATGTAAAATAATACTACTCAAAGCTGTTCAATACTGTAGATATTTACAGTTTTAAGAAAAGTCGTGTTTTGAAACTAATGATGTTCATTTTGCCAGTTGTACCTTGGTTAAAAGGATTGTTTCCTGGCATAATGTTGGGTTGCTGAATCTTTGCTACATATTAGGGAATGAAAGTTGAGAATTTAATAATATTTTAGCTTGATGAAGAATTCTCTATGCTCTCATAATGTTTTGAAGATTTAAAAGAATATTTTACCACCTCTAAAATATAATTGACATTGGGGCTTATAAGCTAACATAAGCAAATATTTTCCTGTATGACACATTTTCCTCAAACAGAAATTAGAATCTTTTAACCCTTTTCCCGTGAGTTGTCGACAAAATTAATTACACCTCGGTGCGTAGATTTGGCTGCCAAACCTCAGAGAAAAAATGTTGTACCTCTTCCCTCGACATCTATCTGGTTACTGAATCATTCAAGTACCTATCGAATGATTAGAGCATTGACTCTGTGTATGGCATTATGACTTCAAATGCTACATATAGATTTCCTCTTCAATTCCTCTTGAGGGAATGGCTCCTATTTTGAAAATACGTCATACTTGCACTTAACCCCCAAGTGAGATATTTCCAACGGTTTTCTGATTTGCAGGTTAAGGGCTAAGACATAGTGTAACTAATAAGAGTTCCAGAGTCAAATGACTATATGTTAGATGATGTAAGTACCAGTATATTTGCTCTCATCACGATTGGCTTTTAGGGAATTATTGGTAATTTGTAACATATTAGCCTGTCACTCAGTCAGGCAGTTAGGGACTTGAGCACATCATAAATGAAAAAAAATTATTGATAACCCAAATATAGAAATTCCAACAAACTGCAAGTACCCTCCTAATTTCTCACTCTTATATTTACTTGTTAATCATTCAATTTCAATATATCTTATGTACAATAAGAAATCTCTTGGACTAGATTGAGTTTGCGTATGTATATGCATTATTTTCGTTTTGTGTATTAATGCTACCTGATTCAACATGATAGGGGAGCAGGGCAAGAAAACTTCCTCCGTTTCCCCTGCGTGTCATAAAAATCATCTAAATGGGGTAGAGTGAGGGGACTGGGAATCCCCTTTTCTCCATTTTTCTTTTTGCAAAGAGTCAAGGCACTTTGCTTTGATGCAGTCACCCCCCTTATAAGGGGTATATGGATTTTGTACATAGAAGTGGATTTTGTACAGCGTTCAAAGACGTGTATGAAGAGGCACAAAAATATAAAACTCGCATATATGTATTGGACCAATTTAATTGTTTGTGGACATTAAGTATATTATTTTTGTCTATTGCATTGTTAACGGATTAAACTTGCATGGCGTAAGCGAATAGGATTTAGCAAATAAACTATGCTGTATTGTGATTTTTTTTGCTTGGAAATATTATGGAAAATTAAGAAAAAAAATACAGAATTGTGTGCATGGCTATGCAGTGTGGAATATCTCTATGATTTTTGGCATTAATATCTCTATGATTTTTGGCATTCATGTCTTTGCAGAAAGCTACTTCATGATTTTATTTAGTTTTACCTACACATTGTTGCAATATTTACTCATAGATCACAAATTAATAAACTTTTTATTAGCTTTATGCTTTTGTGAGACGAAAGATATATTTTCCTCTTACAAAGCAGATTTATTAATTAATAATTTTATAAAAATAGAGAACAAAATATATTTGTAATTTAATCTATTTCGACACCTTAAACTGTGGGCTCTAAGGTTTGGTATCCTTACATCTTTTTTAATACTATAAATATTTGCTTGAAACTGCAATGACACCTTATTTCATCACATATATTCAAGAATTTCAGTGCAGTGCATGTTACATGTGTAAGTACATACGCTTACAGAAAGGGACTTGTTTTGTATGCAAGTTTACAAATTTATTTTTGATTACTCAGCCACAGCACATTAACTTAATGATTTGTAAAGTCCATCGTGTGCCACATATTTTAAAGTTCGTATTTATATAATATTTCTCTATTGTTCTTCTCTGTTATTGTTTTTACTTGGTTTTGTCCAGGAACAGATGGAATATAAGCTTACTTCATTGTCTTTTACTATGTCAAGTTTGTGTATTTTGCCACGTCAGATATCTCAACAAATATAAATAACGCAGTCTAATATCTCCCTCTACTTATGAAAAGCCAAATTTCAAACATTCGCAGATTGAAACAAAAATCTCCCCATGTATTAATTTATATATTACTGTACTGTACTGTGTTCTTACTGTATTAAAACTTATTAATATTATTTACTTCATGCTTTATGTAGTGTTAAGTGTCTTTAGCATATGTACTGTACAGTACTGCATATGTATATACTGTACAGCACTTTTTTTTACTTAAACACAACTTACGAAGAATTCTACTAACAAACACATTTTTGGGACCTAACTCGTTTGTAAGTAGGGGAGTGTCTGTATTTGTAATAGATAAAACAGAGTTCAGAAGGTCTTTAGTGTGTTTTGCATGAAAACTGATTTTGTGATTTCATAATGAGAATTTGAAACTAATTCGTTAAAATATATTTATGTAGTTTTTAGCCTAGATTGACATAGCTACAATAATTCTTACATCAAGGTTACTACTGTTTCATTTATATATAATATTTATGCTCTAAATTTGTAAATCAGTAACTGAGGGATTACATTTTTCATTGCAGCTAAACCGTCGAGTCAGCGTCGTGCTCCTCCTCCACCTCCTGGTCCCCACCCTCCCCCTTCAAATATGTCCTTAGCCACTTCAAATTCGTCATTACATCGTTTTCATACCCACACTTCTCCTCCTCCTCCTCCTCCTCACGCACCTCTCCACTTGCAAGTGGGTGCAAAGATGTACGGCACCGAAGCTTCGTCACACTGCTAGGGAATGCTTCCCTCGTCGGCGTGGTGTGCCATTGTATAGTCGACAGAAAATGTCTGAAGTTCTTTGATGGTTTTCTTTTTTTATTCTTTTTCTTCTCTAACAAAACATTTATTATGTAATATTTTATACATACGTATATATATATCTGAATGGTCCAACAATCCACAGCCTTTTGAGTATTGGCTTTGTTATTGATTTTTTTTTTATTCTGGTGAAGGACGTTTGTGTTCTGTATTGCAATATTAATTTATGGAAGGTAATGTCGCTCTTGGAAAAATATTTTGTTTTTAAATTTATTGAAGACTTTACTTAGTATTCTATTTTTGTGCGAACTTTCAAGGCAGAATCGAAGAGTAACATGAGTGAGCCAAAACAGATGAACTCAAATTAGTGAAGAAATTCTTAGACGAGAGATGTATGTAAGACACTGAGTCTGTTTTTGGTATAGATTTCCTTTAGGAATATGCCTTTGAATCCAAGGTCTCATTCCAGAGAGGAAATTATGGAAAAAAAGAGTTACGGCGATAACTCTTCCAATGGCACTACTTACGTGAGACGAGAAAGCATCATAGCCAAGTGCCTTTACCTGTACAGTTTCTTCCTTTCCCATGTTAAAAACTTTACATTTTTTTTTTTTTTGGTGAAATAATGTGATACTGTTTATGACATGGTGAAGACAGTGAAGTGTGTTAAGTTTATATCAAATCTTCAAGAAGTAATTGAAGATAATATCTAAAATATCTACTGTATGAATGTACTTTATTGGTAGGATGTGCAATATTATAAGCAAAGTTAGCGAGTCTGTGCCCTATTGCATTGCTCTTGAAGTGGTGCAATGATATCTTGGAATTATATGTTATATCCTCTTTATGGAATGCAAAAAAAAAAGAAAAAAAAAAAAGAAAATATTGTTCACACTACTTCCAGAAGCTTTATTGAGTGCCAAGAATCAGGGGGACTCCTGTTTTCAAACTTGTACATATTGTTGATGTTCAGAGTACTTGTGAGTGCTCAGTTTTATTTTTTTTCCTGATTATATTTACAGTGTTTGTATGCTAATCTGATTCTTTCTTTTGGGGGGGTATGAAATATCAAAAGCTCAATTACTGCTTTGTAAGTAATATTTTGTTCTCTTGTTGTTTTTTGGCCTAGCTTTAACAAAGAAACATTTGGTATTTTGACTCTGACTTGTTCCAAGTTGTATTTGGTGTTTGAAAACGCAGCTTCTTTTCAAGTTGAGTGTCTCTTGTTCTACTTTCCCAAGTGTGAAAGCTGCCCTCTTAAGTTTAGGGGGTTAATTTAAATATATATCGGAATACAGCCTGTTCATTCATCTTAAAATAAATAAAATATATCATGGTATACTTGGATATTACTGCTTCATACATCAATTCCAAAATAATAGTGCATTAACTGATTAAGGTAAAGCTGAAGAGAATTTAACTTTTCCTTCATAGTTGATGTCGGGTATGTTAAAACTTATCTGACAAAACGTACCTGCCTTCGCTTTTTCTTGCAACATTGTGTTATTGTCTGAAGTACCTTAAGAATGCAGATGGCAATGAGTCTTGCTAGTTATGGAATCTTTTACTGTTGATTCTTAAGCTGAAAATCCACAAAGGAAGCTCAAGACTAGTAATGTTGACGTACGGTTGAATTGCCCATTTACATTCCTTCAGAAAACTTGTAGACTGTACTTTCGTAAGTCTTATATGTAAGAGAGCAGTTGGTGACCTTAGGATACGTAGAGCAACATAGATAATAGGGTGCTTTTTTATAGTGCAGTCTACCTCACTATCTGTAGTCTGTTGTAACCTAACCTTGTTAGCTTTGGGTATAACAGATTACAGATTGTGAGGTAGACTGCACTGTAAAGTAGAGTTGGTGGGTGAAGTATTCTTTCTAATTGTCTGACATAAATGGACAGATTGGTAATATTAATATGTGGATATTTTCTAATCTGTTAATAAAATGAAAAATGTGTGAAAAAAAATACAGGTACATAGAAACTAAGAGATTCAGTCTAAACTCCCTAGTGTTTAAATCTTATTTATGTGTTAATTAGCTTTGAGCTTTTGAGTTTTATCATCCTCTTGAAAAATGAACCTCCTGGATCCTGATACAAAATGAATGAATGTTAACTTGGTATGATGAATAAATGTATCGTGAATCAGTATCTTGTGTTTATTAATATTGGTACCATGTAATTTTTGTCTTGTTGAATGTATTAATTCATAACCAATTCCTAAATGTTCCCTCTTCTTTATAATCAGCATTATCAATATAATAGTCTAGATGAATTTCTTGAGTCTCGCTTCTATTATTCATGATAATTATATTTTTGGTGCTCTTTTTGAATAGGTCTTATTTATTTTGTGTTCTGTTGTTCAAGCTTTATCAATAATCACATTAAAAAGGAGATGCACTGGATACAAGAATTTAGACCAAAGTATTGAAAATCAATTTAAGGATTCAGTCTCTTATATATCCTTTCAAAACACCTAAGGATTCAATTTTTAATACAGTATTTCCTTTCATATGTATCAATCGCCAACCTCCTTGTCATTTTCATCGCTTGGAAAATAAATCATTCTATGCTTCCTATTGCAAAGGGAATACCTTAAACTTAAGTAATACTTGCATAGCCATTCCTCCTAACTATAAAAAATAATATGTATATATACAGTATTAAGCTGGCATATTGGGTTGTACGGTAACTAAAGAATCCAGTATTCCTTGCATTTCCTACCTTTTTGATTAAAGGACTGAAATCTATTTATGCTGACCATTTTATTTCTTTATGATCATAAAATACGATGTATACCGAATGCTTACTGAAGTGGTTTTGGTGTTGTTGCAGGAAGGGGAATTGTGAAACTCATTGTGCCATGGAGTTGTGATTGAATTCGAAAATGTCGTCATTGTCTCGTTTACTGTAGCTTGCCTGTTTTACTTGTATATAATTTATTTAAATGAAGTAGTATGAACTCTAATGATGTCATATATATATATATATATATATATATATATATATATATATATATATATATATATATATATATATATATATATATATATATATATATATATATATATATATATATATATATATATATATATATATATATATATATATATATATATATATATATATATATATATATATATATATATATATATATATATATATATATATATATATATATATATATATATATATATATATATATATATATATATATATATATATATATTGCCCTCTAAGATTCCAAAGAGCTTCCCTAATATTTAAGAATCTTGCCCTTTTGCATCCTGTTTACCTTAGTAGTTGAATTACCTCTCTACTTTATTATTATAATAAATATAGCAACAAGAACCATCAGCTACTTCAAGAGAGAAAAAAATATAATTTCTAACACTTTGCATACATACCGTTTAATATTAGTTAGATTTGGAGTGAGAGGGTTCTGTAAATACATTCCTTTTTCCTAAGTAATTACATTTCAAAATTGAATTACCTGTACTTGATTTTTATTTTTCTTAATATGTAATTTTAAACTGCTACCCAAGCGTTTGGTAAATTTCAGATATGGACTCAAGGTTAGCTTTGAGAAAAGTACCTATCATGGTGTTAGTTCTAGCACTCATCAAGGTGGGTGTTAGTTCTAGCACTTGTGTTATTCAGTAAGTTCGTAAATAACTTTATTTATCATGAAAGATGAATGCGTTTGCAATAGTGTTGAAATACCTTGGCGAATGATTGGTAATATAATCGGAATATGTTGAGAGTGCATCTTTGCTCCCTCTCTGCATTTGTTTTTTAACATGGAAAAAATTATCATAGATATTACAGTATTTATGTCATTTCCATCTTATATGTTTCCAGACACAGTCATGTGTTTTTATAGCATATCATAACTTGTAATGACCATGCTCATGATTAGTCTTCTAATAACTAGATTGAAAATAATTATAATCACACTTATCGGGGTGCCAATTGAGGTAGGTTGACAAAGTTCAGAATTGCTTTCAGTGTTGCCATGTATATTGTGCGTCACTTGTGCAAAGGTTTTAAAATTTCCATAATGACCACTTGAAATCATTATTCTACTGAATTTCACCAAACACAGTAGATGTTGACCTATTTTCCTAATGATAAAATTCAAGATAATAAAATGGCACTGCCTGTAACAAAAAATGGCATTATTAAGAGCGGTTCTTCATTTCGTGTCTTGATACTCCTGCTCTTTTGGCGACTTGATAGTCTACGTAGAGAAGATATACCATAGATTAAAAGAATTCTATATATATATACGGCGAGTTTGAATATAGATACATAGAGGTAGAGGAAAATATTACAATTGAGTGCATGTCATTGTACAGGCCGTCCATTACTATTTTTACATATTGTTCAAGAGTGCTTGTGTTGCCTCGCACCATACACGGGATATTAACCATGTTTGTGCGAGGTCAAAAGCATTGTTGAAGATTGGAGTGTCATTTCTTCATAAGCACTGTGATCTGTGTACATCATTAAGTTCATACATATGTATTATTGGTCATACATTGTTCCCTAATTCATACTGCTGGTTATTTGGAGTCTTCGAAGAATTGTTAATATTTTGGGCTCAGAAGAAATGTTTCTGTCTCAGGTGATATTAGACTCTTAAACAATGTCAAGCCTATTTCATTCTTGGCTGAAGGACAGCTTGGTTAAGTGATTTTAATTTATGTTTTTTGAGCCTATAATTACAGTATCTGTGTACGAGTTTTTCTTACTTGGTTCATATTTATCTCTTGATAATTCATTGCACTAGTCCTTGTTACTTACTATGTATCTGGAGTAAGGTTAATTTTGTTTAAGGATTATTTGAAGACTGGCCTTCCCAGAGATATTAACTGGCCTATGCATAAGCTAACTTCATTTCAATCAAAGCAAGAGAAGGGAAGCTAGTTCTTCACATGATCCCATTGGCGTTAAATATATATTTATAACAATATTTGGACATTTTACCCTGTGTGTATTTTGAATATTGGTTTATTGTGCATTGGTTTGTATAAAGTTAGTAGCCGTTATTAGTTGTTTCAACTTTTAAAGATGATACTTCCAATCTTTACCACTTTATGAATGAATGCTTTCCATAATTTATAATAAATGACCTTGAATGAATAAATAAAGGAAACATGTATCTTGAAAGTAAGATTTTTTGGGGGGGGTTAATTGTGCACCACCCTAACACAAAAGAGGCTTCCCCCTCTTATCTGTCTACGCATACCTTCATTGTTGGATGAAAATACCTCATCCGGTCAAAGACAGAAATATAACCTGTGATGTAGCTATGCAACAATCTGCTTGAAGGAGGTGCTGTAGAGCCAGTTATATCTATGTTAATATCTAAACCTTGAGTTAGATATTAGAGTTAGGAAGGATACAATGGAAATTAAGTAATAATCCATCTGTAAAATATATGGCTTCTTTATATCTCAGGTATCCTCTACTATACCTGATATTGGCATTATGCCTACAATAAAAAAATTCAAATAGTGAAATAAAACACTACAAAGAAATTACATGCGAGGGTAAAATTATTTTTCCCCATACATATTGTTTTCTCCCACCTTTGTTTGACCGGGATAGCCACAATCAAAGGAGGAAGACTATACAATAAAAATATATAACTTCCTTCCATTTCTATGACTGGATTTATTTGCACACAGTTGTACTTGTGTACACCTTACATGGTGAACTAAACAGAGCTATTGCCAATGCTAAATTCCAAAACCACGCCTCAAGTTTCCTTGGTTTACCTAGTCATGTTATAAGCACATGCTTTTACTCTTTGACATATGTCATAGTATGTTTCGTATCACAGCACACTAGCTACTTTTTCTCTTGCACACACCTAACCATCCTGGATGTCAAGGCCTTTCTTGGATGGGGCATCACACACCTCCAGTCTCCATGGTCTGTCTGCATTTCAGAGTACAGTACTTAGTAAACCAGCCCTATAAATCCTCCTTTCAAATTTTTCACTGTCCATTCTTTCTATGTATCTAAACCAGCTAATCTCTATGTTTCACTCTCCATTAAAATTTTCAACCTCACGCATCTCTCCTTCATTCCTAACCCTTTTGAACCATCTGAATTTCCTTATTTCTTGTAAGGTATTTTGCTACCAGCACTTATTTTCTCTTTTTCTGTTGTATTCTGAGAGGGGGGATTAGACATGCTGATAGTGAATAAGCTTAATGAGAAAGAGAATAATAGTGAATGCCAGACAAGTCGGAGGACTGGGTGGAATGTAGTGAAAAAGTTTGAGGAGGAAGTGGAAGAAGAATGGAGCTTCTTCATGGAGGAAGTTTTGAAGTGTGTGGAAGTAGAGTGTAATGTAAGACAAATGAAAAAGAAGAGGAAAAGGTATTGAAAAGTGGAATGTAGAGGTGAGTGAAGCAACGGCAAAAATCAATCGAGTATATGAGGCATGGTTGTGGAGGAAAATTAGGAGGCATGTCAGAGGTGAAAAGGTGGATATCAAAGCACATAATGAAAAAAGTAATGAGGAGAGCAGATAAGAGACTGTGGTAGATGTTTGTCTGAGAGTCTGGAAAGGAGTAAATGACATTTTGGGTGGAAGTGAAAAGAATACTAAGAAGTTAGTCTGGTAAGCGAGGAAAAGGTGAAAGAAGTAGATAGGCAGATCTGTGTGGAGGTGAGATTGAAATGTGCTAAGTATGTTGAGTTGTTGAATATGGATGATTATAAAAAAGCAGCCTTGTGGCTGTGCGAAATCCTAATAGAATACTTGTGATAGGAAATGAGAATGATAATGGACATTACAAAAAGGGACATGCAAGTGGCATTTAGAGTAATGAAAGCTGATAAGGTACCAGGATTAGGTGGGTGTCATGGATCAGCTACTACTGTAGTGTCATAAGTGAAAAGCAACTTGCAAAAGCCTGTCTCCCACTTCCATGATTCTAACTGGCTTAATACTGTCTCTTATTTCTGTTATTACTCCATCATATACATTGTATATAGTATATTCATACCTCTCCTTAATTCCATCCAAGACTCACTATTGAAGTAAAACAAATTATTTACGTTTACTTAGTCCTTTAAAAAATTACTTAGACCCATTATATACACCTTTAAGCAGCCCCATTATGTTGCTAATACAAGAGGTTATTCCATTCCACATTATTACGGTCTTTAATTACATATATTTTAAATGATGCTATTGTATTGTAAAATACAATACCCATCTGATGGGTGTTTTTGACTTCCTTGATGGGCCAGAGATGAATGTTATGAGGAAAAGGATGAGATCAAGTCATGTAAATAAGCGAACAGTACGTAGGATACACAATGTTTTTTTTTTATTTTTAAGTTTTTAAATGGTTATAAACATTATTTTACCTATTTTATCATTTATTCTCGTGGTTTTTTGTTTATTGTTGTTAGGTGATTTTTTTTTTTATTTTATAGGTGAAGTTTTTTTTTATAGGATTTTAATAAGTTTTTTGCTGCATAAACTTACATTAGTCGAATTTTATTTTTCCCTAGTCTTCGCAACAAAAACTACCATAAAGTGGAAAATTGCGTAAGTCAAAACTACATATGTCGAGGCTATAACTGCATATAGAATAGCAAAGGTAACATACACTTATGTTTTTCCCTTACTTCACACTGTTCAAAAGCTACAAGTTCTGAATATAAGTAAGAGAACAGATTGTATAAAAGGAAAAGGCCACCAGGTACCAAATAAACACTCACTCTTGAACATTTTCAGATTTCAATGACATAATAAACGTCCTTCATAGAAAATTTATTAACTCTATTTTTGTGTATAGTAAGAAATTTTTCTAAAGGAAAAAAAGTTTATGTAACTGGCATTACTTTATTCGATTACCATTTGGTAATAAATTCAAATTTTCTTGGGGGGGGAATTTTTTTTATCAACTGCTATGTGTTTAAAGAAGGCCTATCTGCCATTTCAAGTTGTTCTTTTCTTTGTTTCTTAAGGTATTTGAAACATTCCAAGCTCTAGTGCATTAAGTCACCTTCAAATTCCTATCAAAAGGTATATTTGGTTGAAAGAAATAGAATTACAATGGTCCTTTCAAAGTGATATTTTTACTACGCATGCATGAGATTGATAAATCCGTAGTGCATAAAACACATAGAATGAGAGTTGCTGTAACCTGAATTGGTTAAGAAGTTCCCCTATCAGGTCTGTAGAATAACAATGCTGAGAATAATTATTATTTATTTTTACTTTTCATATTTTGTTGTGCAAACTCATACAAAATTAATATTGCAAATGACTTTTATGGAGTTTGTACTTGCAGCCATTTTGCATGGGTTAGTAGCTGGACAGTATCTGTAAGAAATTCATAAAGTCTCTCTTTAAAATTGGTAATGGAGTTTGCTATTTAACATGTGCTGGAATATCATTTCATAGTAATAATCCTTGAAGTGAAATGATTTTTCATTCTGCCTAATTATTCATCCCATGAACAGAGATTATGGCTGTCATATATTCAGCCCACAGCCATTTAAACTACTTGTATTTTGGTGTAAAGCGGTCATTGTTTCCTATCCCAGTAAGGCAATGCCCATTAAAATAAGAATTGTCTATTATACGTAATGAATACATGAATATTACAATTACCTTTGTACAGATTTCATCTACACCAAAGTTACAATTTCTTATAACGATTGAAGTAAATTCCCCAAAATTTTAGTTTTGCAAGATATAATAATGTTGCCTTTCAAATTAATATTTGCCTCTTCTTGCATCTGTACTGTGCTGTCATGATTCACGAAATATATAGTCTCTTATTTTCATTATATAGTAGTTCCTTTTCCTAAAGTGTGTTTTAATGTCTGACTGGGCATTTTCTGCTGGTAAAATTAGCTCTTGATCAGCAATGGTCACTGAAGATTAATCCAAGGATATCCATATATAGTATTAATAGTCACGCTATGCCATCAGGAAGGTTTTCTAAATATCTTTAAGTTGTTGTTATTAAAATCACTTGTAATATGACGGGAACACCAGACAAGAGGGCAAACAGATTAAAGAGGATGTGTGAATGAAAGATATATTATGCAGAAGAGGAGAAGGGACTCTTCACAGCGCAAGTTTGAGGAAAGGCTCAACGTGTAATCAGTTTAAAAATGTTAAGGACAAAAGATGAAAGGAAATCATGATGCAGGTAAAGATGAAAACAAATATTATACGAAAAATAAGCACTTTTTCTTAGCTGGTGTGTTTTTAATACAACTTCTACTCAATACTGTACTTGTATTCTGTGGAAGTAGCTATCCCTTCTTTAATGTTAATTCTTAAAAACCAAAATATAAGATAAAAACAGTGTCGAAGTCTACAGAACTGTGTCTTTTAGGCAATACTGTAATTCTAAAGATAATGATATCCTGGTGTACAGACACTACCCTACTTACGAACGAGTTATGTTCCAGAAGTCTGTTTGTAAGTTTTGTTCAGGTAAAAAAAAAAAAAAAGTGCTGTACAGTACATATATATGCAGTACTGTACAGTACAGTACTTAGGCTAAAGACACTTACCTACTACATAAAACATGAAGTATACAGTATTAATGAATTTTATACAGTAATGATATAGTACAGTACAGTAATACATACATTAACACATGGGTAGATAATGGGCAGGTTTTTTGTTCGTATTTGCAAATGTTTAACTCAGTCGTTCATAAGTAGGAGAGCGTCTGTATCTTTTCCATGCATGGGGTGAGTTGTTGTGTTACCTCTACAAGAGCTCTTTAATATGATTTTCTCAGCGGCTAACAGTGTTACAAGTAGCCTATTCAGAAGAAAAGGCCTCTGGTAAGAATGTCTATCATCATCAACTGCAAGGTGTAGAATAAGTGGCAAATACAAAAACCACATAGTATTGTAGTTGGTCAGTATCCAGACTGAAATCCAACATGAACTGACAGAATGACGAACTGATGACAACTCTGCGTTTCTGAAATGTATTTCTAAATACAGCAATATTCTTTAGGTCTTGAATGTCTATTGCCACATACAAGGAAAAGCAGCACTGGGATTGAAATTTGTAGTATTAGGTAAATTTCTGGATATTTTGAGGCTCACTGAGTTTGAGAGTTGGCAGAATAAGTCCTATTACAAAAGACTGCATAGAGGCTTGGTCCTTCAGTGAATTTATAGAGTAGAGTAAGCTCTGCCTCGAAAAATCACACTAACATTTTGGTGCAGGATTGTCTTACAAAAGTATGTGATTTTCTATCAAAAACTACTCTGACTGTTTACAAATGCAAAATTCTAAAAATTATTTTAATGAAAAATAAAATGCGTATTCAAAATCATTCAATATATTCCTGTGAAATTGTTTTGGAAGTCTATTTGCACATTAAATTGGCTTAGACTGCCTTGTCAATGCAAGTTACAATGGTACTATTTTATAAACATTCATAAACTTTGTTTTTACGAAAGACTCAAATTTCTCAGCCAGTATTGATACTGATTTTGAAGGTGTAGTCACCCCCAGTGCTTGAATGTAAACTAGAACCAAATGAAATTCAATGAACACACCTAAACTATAATTTTTATATACAAAATTAGAAACTAGAACCCTTGAGACCTTAAATTAGCCCTGCACTTCATGGAACACTTTAATATCCCTAGAACATAAAAATTACTAACAGGAAGTATGCAGCTTGACGGAAAACACGCAATTTTATGTGCATTTGTGCCGAAAACTATACAGGGAAAATTAAAGGAAATTATGAGTTACCCATAGTACTTTCAGTATCAACAATAAAATATTCTATAAAATAAACATTTAAAAGAGACCATTTTTATTTATTTTATTATCCATTATGGTAGGAAAGACAGAATTCCACATTTGTCTTTACTGTAATAGGTGACTAGCAGGGATATCCCAAGTGTTGGGGGGAGAAAGGATCCCACTCACTCCTGGTACAGCATAAAAACTAATTAAAAGGAATAATCCTAGTGATGGTGGGGAAAAAATAATGTTTTGCTATCCAAGCTGTACACACATGAGCTGAGTAACAGGAATATGAGAGGAAAGGACTGGCAACCCAATACCATATGTAATTTTTTATTCTCACTAAATAGCTGATTAAAGGAGTGAGATGCACATTAAGATGATGACCTGCTGTTTCTCCTTTTTCATCAGCTATGGCCACCCTGTTGGTATTAACGGAATATGGTGTTGCAAAGGAAAAAATATACAATGCCACATGTAAAGTTATCTTTTCCATGTACAGTGATCAGTTTTACGTCACGGACTCTCTTTCTACTTAGGGTTAGGACGGTGCCTTCTTGCGAAGAACTTTTACTTTTGGCGTGTGACTGTTACCCTCAGTGAATGCCCTAACCCCAGTTTGTGTTGGGCCATGCACCGTCGACCTCACGAATCAAGGTCGTAATCGTTACCACTTTGCCATAATGGTCACATTGCCTTTACCAGGTATATTCTATCTAAAATCCAGTACTAGGATAATTTTTTACCCGGAAAGTCTAGCAATACGTTGTGTGCATTGAGAATTAATTTACTTTGTACAGGATCCATTTGAGACCCGATAATTACGGTGGTTTCTGAGGAAAAAAATTAAGATATCCAATAATATTTGTTTCACCCAAACAATATGCACCCCTCGAGCAAAGAAAGTATTCTTCCAAAAGAGATGGCCAAATCACCATAGTCTGATAGTAAAATTTTGGCCATACCTTAGCAATTCATTGGAGATACCCTTTAAGCATAGTTCTGAGAGAATCTTTTATATCTCAGATATTTTCACTCTGGCTAGTGCTACTATCCCCAACTCTTCAGAATTTCAATTTCCAAGAGACTTCTAACTTAATTAATTTGCATAATTTATATATATCAGGAATTTTATCTAATCAATTTAAAACTAGGGAGAGCCATATTAGAAATCTATGCTGTTTTGCCAAATTCCAGTCTCTGACGAAGGTGTGGTAGGTGCCACTGACGATGCCTGTTGGTTACTCTGAATGTTGCTCGCAAGTCGTGCTGTAAGTTGACCCAAGTCCCCCACGGAGGCCTTAAGTACCGCTAAGTCATTAAGGGATGAGGTGACTTCCATTAAACTATTTACTGCTTGTTTTAATTGCTGCATGTCTTTCCTCAGCTCTTCGATTTCACTTACCTTTCAGTGAAAGAAAGAAAAAACTTAGTTTTTCATCCATACTTGATGCTACTTTTCTGGAATAAAGCACCTGGTGGCTAGAACCTATAGAAAACGTGAAAATAACGACACTCAAAGCTTAAGATATCTCTGACACATATGTTCATTGGTTCTTGATCATGCATTTCACTTTTTATGGCGTCAGTATACATCAAAATCTAGTCTTATCCTGATACCATCATCTAAATATGGTTTTGTTCACTGAAATATGCAAAGCTCTTGAGCATGTCACTCTCAAGATACGTCTTCACTCATTGCACCCCTCCATCTGCTTTTTGGCGCAGATCTAGCTCATATACCAGGTAAATTTTCCTCATGAATTCTCTAAACAAGTCTTTCATAATCCATTCTTTCCAGGTATTTAAAGTCAACCAACATTTCTGATTCACTCTCTCTCCCTCTTACTTTTCTAGCTCATATATCACACTGTGAAGTCTAGCTGATCTTGCAAGTTTTTTTTTATTCTGATTCCACCAGCATTCAAAGTCCAACATATAGTATTGTTCAATATTTTCAAAAGATATCAACTCGAATAACAATCTTTATCTTCCTTCATATATGGGTAGGAGTCTCCTCCCATATTTTTTTTATGAGTGTGACATCAGGACGGGCAGAGAAAATTACTTTATCGGGCCTGGGTGCAAGAATACATAAAGCAAAGAGAAACAAATGAGGAGTGTCGTGACTTGTCAGATAAAAAGGGATAGTAAAAGATATGGAAAGAATATGAGAGAATATTGGGTGCAAATGTTGGCATTCTACAGATCCCAACACAAATGAGCCTTCTTATATTCATGGCTATCATGTGCATTAATGTTCACCCTCTTATTTATGTGCAGTTAACCAATAGTTGAACTATACTGCTTTAACTTAACATCCAAGTTTTAAGGACCAACAGTTCTACAGCATTTTAATATTTTACCTTCTCCAACATGAAAACCAAGAACTTTTGCCTCAGTCAGCCAACAATGCAATGTAAGCAACATGTACTACCATACTTCCAATCCTCTTTCAGCTTTCATTCTACTTATTTAAGCACGGTTTTCACGTAACTATGTCATTAAGGCTTACCATGGGTCATCCTAATAAAAAATCACAGATTCATCATGCCCTAACCCAATGTACATCTCACAATCTATCTTTATAGATATTTTTATTCCCTTAATATCGTTACAGGAAATAAGCAAAGATATACTGTAAATATAAAAATACGAAGAATTACGCTGAACGTTTGCTACAATAGGTCTTTCACTCTTTATCTAATTTCAGGTAAAAATTTTTACGATTTATTTACGTTTCTCATTACTTACCTCTCTTCCTTGATGGAGATTTAACTTGCTTAGTAGAAGACCTAAGACGCCTCTCTTTCTATCATTATTAACTTTCATCTCTTGCAGCATGTGCTTCCTTCTAATAAAATCGGGTATCACCATTTCAATGTCAAGGACTAGCTGAAATGATAATATTGACATCTTTAGTGTGAAACTGAAAATTGTGCCTCTATGTAATTAGCGGTCTTGTACAGATGCTCCCCAACTTACGAACTAATTACGTGCCAAATGGCCGGTCAATTCCTGAATTGTTCATAATTTGATATTTTGTATGTGCAGTAGAGTATTGGGTGTATAAACATTCCTACATCATGTACATAACATAATAACGTTGTGTTAGAATATAATACATTTGTTTTCTAATCCTAAAGACACATGATGCAAGTTTGCAGATTCCTTGAAGGCTGGAACCATCCATAATTTGCTGCATAATAATAGTTGACTGCACAGGCACTGTATTTTTCACTTGTTTGTATCTTCGGTTATATTTTGTAAGTTTGGGAGTGTCTGCATACACTTTTAACATGGCACTATATTATGCTTTAACCTGTAAAGTGGCCATAAGTGATCAAAACAGAGGTTACAGTAGGACTTCATTAATACCCTGTCCATTCTTACACCTTCCATTTCATTACAAGTAAAAAGAACTTTCAGGAAGGATGGAACTGGCAGCCAATCACTTTCCTACCCTATTAAGTCAGTGCTTACGACATGCAGTAAATAACCGTGAACAATTTTTCCCCTCAGTTTGCTTACATTGTCAAAATTAAGTTATTTATGCTACATACATAAAATAAGAATAAGAATAAAGAATGATACTTTTGTTTCTTTTCATAAAAAAAAAAAAAAATAGATATATATATATATATATATATATATATATATATATATATATATATATATATATATATATATATATATATATATATATATATATATATATATATATATATATATATATATATATATATATATATATATATATATATTTGTTTTTGCATATGCATGCAATTTTTTGCAATTTAATGCAGTATTACATATACAATACTATACCTCAGTTTGCATAGCAAGCTTCTGCAACATTGCTTGTTCCTGCACAACCTTTATATCATCAACGGCCAGTCCCACTAGTAAATTCATTATCAAAATGGACATGAAGATCAAGAAAGCAATCAGCAAAATGTAAGTCACTTCTGGATACTATAATAAAGAAATAATTTACTTTAAAAAAATATATAGAATGGAAAGAGCACGTGGTAAGTTGAATATATATCAATATTAGGGCACATAGTGGTAAGTTAGTAGTATTTTGTTTTACTGTTAAGGAACAAAATGAAGGCGAGCATTGTCATGATACTTTAGATCAGAAAATAAACACTTCAGTGAAGGATAGGTCATGAGTAAATACACAATATGTGACGCTGTTTGATATTTCCATTAGGCTGTTATGCAAAGAGGATATGCCAATAATGCTTGTGCATCAAACAGAAACAAAAAATTTCAAGCTGTTAAAGAGGAATTTTAATTAAGGTACTTGCACTATTTTCTTAACACCTGCTTCAACAATATCAATGATCTATATCTTAGCTGCCTTTCAAGTTACTGGCCCATTAGAATGTGATATAATGTCATGATAAGGATTCTGAACTCTGGCTCTGGCAAAAGAGAATGATCCTTTCATGAATTTCCTAAGGTCATACCTAATGAAGAGTGTTCTTTTGAGGGAGGGAAGTCATAGCCATTTCAGAGTTTTTTTGTGCGCAATATGTATTAATTCGTAGGTAGCAGGTTGGTCTATGGCATCAGATACTTGTTGATTTCCTACAACTGCTCTTTTGGATTTAAACACGACTGGTCAAGAGAGCTTGATGCTAAGTCTTCCTTGAGATACTGTTCTTTTTTAAGCCTAAGTCTACAATAAATACGTATTCTGGTGTATTAGTTACTCGTGTCTTATCCCTTCACCTCTGAAAAGCCTTCTCCTTAAGCTGCTACGTTTTCTTAATCGTTTTCTTGCCTAATAAGGGCAAATTCCTTTGCCCGTCCCAGTGTCACAAACTTAAAAAGAAATCAATATCTTTCCCCAAAATATCACTGGACATACTTCCAACGGCTCATCAGGGTTATTAAAGACAGATTCATAATTGATTTCTCCAATCATCATTACAGATGTCCGAAGGATTGATAAGGAAGGACTTCGGAAGGCATACTGGCCACCAAGTACCTGTTGAAAATCAACATTATGACTATACTACCACACTGAACTGTTTGAAATGGAATCTTTTTAATGTTTTAAGCATCAGCGCTATCTTGGTCAAATTTTAAAGCTTAGATATGTGTACCTCCCAATGCAATAAAAATCCTACGTAGAAGCCAAAAGCTTTTCAGTAAAATTTAGAATAGTTTCTTTACCATGCTATCATTTTGAAGTTAACTTTTATATATATTTGGAATAAGTGATTCTCAAATCATATGCATCTCTCTTTTCACACACAAGCTATTAAGACTTGTCCACAGGTCCATCCTAGAATACCTATGAGGCTGACACCCTACATACAGAATAGTACATCTTGGGACATTTGCTTTTATGAAGTGGCACAATAAGTCAGTACATAGCAGCTGATACCTTCTCAAAACTTAATATACAGCTTTAACAATGAATCCTCCGCCACCTCCCCACCCTTCTTTTGGAATATGGAAACACCTACACCATTATCAGTTGACATTATAGCTTCTACCCTTCTTTATTGCTTTACTCATCTTCTTTCTATCCAATTTCTATACTGCTAGACGCAACACCTCTGCCAAGCAGAACGGTCCCACATTTAGCAAATCCTGATGTTACTAAGCATTCTGTCTCATTCTGTGCTGTTTTCACAAAGTTAACACGCCCCCTCACTACCTTCTCACTTTCCACACTCGCTTTTCTCACAATGTTTATCTTTCTCCATAACATCAATATACGCCCTGGCAAAATACTTTAGCAACTGTTCACCCCATCTCTAATCTGCCAATATTTACAGCTCTCTAAATTTACAATTCACTCCTAAATATATACTCTAATGCTGTTCAATTGATTCTAGACTCTGCCTTTGGAAATATCTTTCCTATAATGCCCTTTTCTCCTTCACCAATTCACAAATCTTCATTTTCCATCCTGGCAGCTCTTCTCTCTTATTTTCTCATATTGCATGCATGACTTTTTCTCTTCACCCATTCCTTCCTAAGCCTCTCTTCAGACTCGCCTGTATTGTTACCTTTAGCTAGAATGTTTTGTAATCTCTTTACATAACACCACAGTTCTTCCAGATATCATACCTCATCTTAGCTTTGACTTCACCAGAATAGAATCCAGGTAATAAAGTCACAGATAAAAGTCATAGAAAAAGTCACAGGAAAAAAGTCTAACCTAATCTAACCTAACATACCTTACCAAACCTATGAATATCTGTTTGTCTTTTTTTTCCTGTGACTTTATTACCGGCCATGCTTAGAATATGGTCTGCAACACTAAAACAAGCATACTCAAGCAATGGTTTTCATCCCTCTTTCTCACTTGTATATGTGTATGTGTACTTAAGATATGGTCTCTTTTAAAATAAAGAGAATTTCTCATCGCTAAAATTTCTCCTGCATAGAGATTTACTAACCAATCCCAGTCTTCATTTCTTCCGAGAACAACAATCTCTCCCTTATATCTACAAAACTGCATCTTTTCATTCCCTTTATGTAAGCTTCATCCAATATTGGCTCCTCTTATTAAGTGGTATTTTTGCTACCAGCATTCTTAGTTCGCTCTTATATTCACCTTCCTCAGTCTGAAAGTAATTCTTTTCACTATTATAACACAATTTTATATTTTATAATTTAACAGTACTAATGTGCTCTGACCACCTTGTCTCATTTTATTTACACTTGAGACATTGTTCTTAGCCAACCAAATAATTTCTATCTCTCTTTCCTTTAAACTTCTTTACAACAGTTTTAGTGTAAGAATAGTTGACGATTGGAATTCGTTAAGCAAGGAAGTAGGTAATGCTAATTGTATTCATAGTTTTGGGGATAAATACGATAATATAACTGATTATAAAAATAAAACCGATTAGGAGACGGGAAGTTGCATGAAGCTCTATTCCGTAGCACAATTAGTAACTACACTTAAGTAATTACGTTACATAAATGCACCTTCTCACATGATACTCTCAGCAGAGACACAGTTATCTATACTGAATGGTACTCATTTTCTTCAGCAATCTCATATAAATAAAATCAGGAAGAGGAGGACTGCCAGTTACTCTCAGTCATTTCTTACAGCACACTTGGAATGGAGAGAGAAATTCTTTTTCTTCAACTACCAGAGATACCCCTTTCAAAAGATTCTTACAACGTTCATTCAAGGTCAAAATTTAATCTCAAATTCCACCAAGGATGTCCCTTTCAGTCATCTTATTCCCTACACACAATGGATCGTTATCAAACTATAACAATTGTTATCATTTTCAAGGTAAATGTTATTCCAATATAAGACAATATTGTAATATTGCGCCATGGATATCTCAGAGGACATTTATGGCTTATTATTGAAATTACACATATGAAGACTTATATGAAGATAAATGATAAATATTAACTTACAGTATAAAAACTGAGAGCAAAGGCAATAATGAAAAAGAAGAAAAGAAAGAAAAAGCTGCTGAATGTGATGAGGACCTCCGTGAACATGATGACATAAATTCCAAAGAAGGGGAAAACGCGAATGAATAAAAGCAAGTTGATCCACGACAAAAATATGGATGTTGCACCCAGCTGCCATTGCCACTCCTGTCAAAACAGAAATTAAGAAATAAATTTCAGGTTAATAATCTGCTCATAAGGGTTTTTGCTTCCTTCAAGGATTTTTTGATAGGTTACAATGGAAATTAAAATTTAATACATGAAGAAGGAACATTTATTAGTGAAGATTTTTATGATCATTAAATATTAAGACTTGTCCATGTTAGAACCTAAAAGTATATCAGAAAAGCAGGTCTTGCCTTTAACACCCTAAAATGGTCTATATAGCTTTTTTCTTCATAGTAGGCACCTGTAAATAAGAAGTGGAGGGCACTGGCATTCATCGCATACTAGCTCTTGTCAATGCAGCATGATCTTCAAGCACAGTATACCCATAAGTACATCTTCCTGATCTTGTGCTTTTATTTGGGCCAAAAATCTCATCCCACAACTTTCATAAAAAAAAAAAACTGTATTACCTCTTTATAAGGACATCCATAGTAATCAAAAACGAAGATAACAGCGCTTCCATAGCATATCCATTCTATTAAATTTTCCAAGCTCAGATACGATGTTCTTGCCTATGAATAGAATGAAAAAGAAAAATATTAAGTGGGGCAGAAAGGAGTGATATT
The DNA here is from genome assembly GCA_037179515.1 of Halocaridina rubra. NCBI lineage: Eukaryota > Metazoa > Arthropoda > Malacostraca > Decapoda > Atyidae > Halocaridina > Halocaridina rubra. Next base: position 8,733 of record JAXCGZ010010153.1, on the reverse strand, counting down.
GCGAGTAAATTTAATAAATACATGGCTTAAATTTGTTTATGACACAGATTTAACCACATTCAATGGCCTAATAATTTTATTAGCAATCACCATCTACCAAGCATATTTGGAGGAAATATTTTGCAGTTATGCCATAGTGATAATGAAGAGATAGGACATTCTGACAACTGAGGGATAACAAGTCATTCTCAAATTCATCTTGATTCATCTGAACAATATGAAGAAATGGCAACAACGAAAGACAACTCCCCAAATATGTCTATTGGATAAAGACAACAAGCAAGTTAACGGATGCACCTTCTCTAATATATCTATCAGATAAAGACAACTAAAGACTTAATGAGTGCAATCTCTTGGTTATGCCTGTTGGGTAAACGACTTTCAGTATATATGGAAAAGCAACACTACTAAATGTAAGATTGCAGATACCTATGCTAGACCCACTACTGTCGGGACTCAAAACTGGCTCCAGCAAGACAATTCTCCAACACTTAGTGAAAACGTCACTCTCAGTACATTTCGCAGTGGTGGTGCTTTTACCAGCTTTGGATGAGTAATTAATTCAGAACCAGAGAGGTATATATGAGACTTCTGTATACCTTTATTGTTTACATTACTCTAAGTTTATCCTAAATATGAATCTGTTCACCCATTTTCTGGGGTTGGTGTGTGAAATATAGAGACAAACCACGAATATTCATTTACTATTATGTATTTTTAGTTGTGCCAAGCAGTAATTTCTGGCCTGCACTAACAAGGTCACCAGGCAGTCTTTTACAATTCTGGAATTTCATGATGAGAAGACCTTCAACAGTCGCAGATACATAAGGGTCGAGCAGGAACGCAAGAGGGGAAGGAAGGAAATGAAATATATATAAAGGCATTAAGTTTAAAATTTTTAATTTTGTATAAATCTATCATGTGTCGATGTTCAAAAATAATACAATAGAGGAGCTCAATTAAAGCCGAAAAATTAGTGTACATGAAATATGCTATATTTAGTCATGGGCAGTTAGTAGTATGACTGAATCATTTCATACTGAAATGTTATAAGCCATTATATTTTAAATATAAAGAATCTACACACATGACTGAAAGAAATATACAGTATTTGATCTGTGAAATTCTTGATCTCATTTTTCTACTTACAAATAAGGAAATAGGAACACACTGATCAAAGCTACCAAGCCATGTTATCATAACCACACCAGAGGGTAGTTGCAATGCATAGTGATTTCTTGTAAAAAAAGTACTGTAAAATTTATTATCGTCGACAGCTAAAAAGGACCAGTTATTTACCAAATCCATCCATAAATCTTATAAACACAAAGATTATAAATTAGGAAGGCAGGAAAAAGACTCATTAAAAATAAATACTGACCTGATAAAACTGAGATATTTCTTTGATGATCTGTATACCAGCAAGTCCTACCACTATCCACTTGCAGACAGACAGAAGAAAATAGACTTTCCAACTGTTCCAGTCAATTTCATCGCAATGCTGGACATCGCGAAATTCTACAATGGCGTCCGTTATATTATCATCTATCCAGTTAAAGTCCCTGTCATAATACATCATCTCATGAGAAGTATTGAAACAACATTCCCTACACATATAATGAACTCTGAACTATTAAGACTGAAGAACCACTATTAATTTTTTTTATGCATTCATATGGAGCAAGCAATCCTACCCTTAAAGTGTCTGCAATAACTCGGCTTTTGAACTAAATTCATTCCTGAAAGCTGTTCAAACTCAAAAGTTCGAATATCAAAGCAGTTTTTCTCTAAAGACCTGATAAAATGGATTAATCCATTCTTGGATCCCAGATGACTGCTTATTCAATCCTTTGATTAATTACTTTATGTATAAATTTGTATACAAACATAATGAAAATCATTAACTCTTAGCAAAAGATAAAATATAGCAAAACATTTAGTCATTTTACCAGTACAGAGGGAAGTTAATGGAGTAAGTGAAAGGTGGTGAGGAAGGGGAAGGGGAATGATGTTATTCAAGTATCTAAAGTCTTTGTTTGCAAATAACTTTCACTCCTTGTGCAACGCCAGCTCTATGAATGCCTCTTTATGATTAAGAACAGTACAGATCGTTCATTTTGTCATACCGAAGCGTTTGGCTGAATCGCAGACACGAACACTATTTTCATGTCAGGCTATGATTTCTTTCTTCACCTCACTCAAGGCTCTTGCCACTCTCCTTATCACTTTCGTGTTATCACTTGCCTTCTTTTGCCCCATGGTGATTTATTCAATAACATTTAAGTACAAAAAGAGCGAAACACTGATTACACATGTAAAGCTTTGCACTAAGCATCAACTGCGGCGTAAATGAGACCCTCTCGCCCGTTTGGTGGCTGGGTGGCCAGTGCACCATATTGCTAGCCATTCGGGAGCCAAGACAAAATTAAAAGAACCAAGGCATTTTTTGATCCGAATAGTACTTTATATATATATATATATATATATATATATATATATATATATATATATATATATATATATATATATATATATATATATGATATTTTTATTTCTTTGAAAACTTAGCTGTTGTTTCAACTAAAGAATATTATTCAACAGAAAATTTTCATTAAAAATAGACATTGCATGATTATGTAAATCTAAATTTTATGTAAAAAAAAAGCTTGTACCATTCTTTACGAAAAAAATCTGGCAAATAGCAAATCTCTTCATCAGATAGACATTACATATATTTATGTAAATGATACAATAATTCAGATACCTTGTAGCAATCACGTAAGCAGTAAGCGACAGCAGAAAAATGAGGTACAAAGCAAAATTAGTGTAATACATCCATCTGTGGAAGACCAAGAGAGATTGATTATGTAGCTGTGGCAAACATACACATACAACTATACATTATTATTAACTCATTAACTCACAGGTTGTGAGTAATTTTCTACTGTAACAAGAGACTATATAGATAAATTTCATTGCATGAATATCATGTAGTTTTCAATAGTTTTTGTAATAAATTACACTAACACTTTTGTATGTTATGCATGAAACAGCATTGCATTTATACTTAGTACTAAATAAATGGAGCAGGTAAAATAAAAAAAAGAGCAAATAGTGCCCTAACCTGCCAATATATGGTGCAAATGGTCCTAGTCTGCATAAGTGAAAGTTTTTTTCAAGAAGCCATCAACCCCATTTATTTTTTCCAAAATGCAGCTTGGTCAAGTGGACTATTACGAATAGTCATAATAGTAATGTTACTGCTAGCTTAATCAATCACTATCTCCTGTATAATTTTTTTAAATATTGCTAACAATGGAGCAGAAAAAAGAGCAAAGCATGATACTTTTCAACACTACAACTTGTTTGTTTATACATCACAGACTCCCTTTTATACCAAGGGCTTGGGCGGTTGCCTTTTTTGCAAAGGACTTGTTTTGGCAGATGTAATCATTACCCTTGCTAACCTCAGGACGTGATGGGGCGCGAACCCTCGACCTGATACCTCAAAGTCGCGGACACTTCCGCTTGAGCCATGGTTACTACTTTTCAACTTCTTCTTCTTCTTCTTCATCTACATCTTTTTCCCACTTTTATGTGGGGTCGATGTGTCTGGCCAGTACAGATCTTTCTCTTTTTCCCACTTATGTGGGCTCGAGTTATCTGTACTGGCCAGATTATGGTTTTGGCAAAAGTTTTATGGCCGGATGCCCTTCCTGCCGCCAACCCTCCC
>JAXCGZ010010152.1:35000-45074 GCA_037179515.1 Halocaridina rubra | reverse complement strand
TAATGGGTAGGGGAAATAAAAGTGAGGAAAACATTGAGGAGACTGGGATGAAGGGAAACCTTAGGCTTTATAGACGACTTTTTTTTTTTTTTTTTTTACACCAGGATGGGCCAAAAATAAATAAATAAATCTACCCCGCGAAGAGAACTTAGAGAGAAACAGAGATGGGGAGTATTGTGACTTGTCAGAAGTGAAAGGACAATAAGACACGTATAACGAATATCCAAGATTATTCGGTGTTGATGTAAGGCATAGAATGAGAACCGTAACTGAAGGAAGACTTAACATCGAACTGTCCTGGACAGTCTTATTTAAGTCCACAAGACCCTTCAGCTGTAGTATTGCAACGGGCGGTTGGTGCCATGGGCCAACCTACTACATGGCTGGTGGGACACATTCAATTTTTTGTTTTAATAATTATTTGTATCCGTCAATTCTAGCAACTAAGATCATTAATATTATGGTGTTAGATTGTAACCCTATGTTAGTTCAGCATGATTAGTGTGTACTTAATTAAATGGGGAGTTGAGAAAATGGTGTGATTATTTGTGAATATTCATAATATTGTGTGTCGCAATGTCCCCATTCAAATGGGGGTGGGCACAAATGTTGGAATTGGGGAATTAAGGCTGGATTCCCTTCCTAACGCCCAACGCTGTGGGATCCGACCCACGATAGTCGCTTTTCGACTAGTGTAATTACCACAGTTACCCGCGGTTTCTCAATTGTAGTCTCCGTGGCAAAATGGTAGCGTCCGCGACTCTGAGGCGTCAGGTCGAGGGTTCGCGCCTCGTCACGGTCTGAGGTTAGCAAGGGCATGCACTCAGGGTAAGGATTACATATGCCAAAACAAGTCCTTCGCTAGAAGGCAACCGTCCTAGCCCCTTGGTTGAAAAGGGAGTCCGTGACGTAAAACCGGAACTTACAACTATCGACGAATACATTTGGAGGATATTTATAGTCACGTTCCTCTCTTCAGAACGAAACCTGAAAAGAACGTTCTTAAACGAAGGATAAACAACACCGGTAACAAAAGACTTTTTTTTTTTTTTTTTGGCTTGGCGTTTCTTTTCATAGGCATAAATATTCGAGTTGCTTTTGCAACCTGTGATTCTCTCTCTCTCCTCTCTCTCTCTCTCTCTCTCTCTCTCTCTCTCTCTCTCTCTCTCTCTCTCTCTCTCTCTCTCTCTCTCTCTCTCTCTCTCTCTCTCTCTCTCTCTCTCTCTCTCTCTCTCTCTCTCTCTCCTCTCTCTCTCTCTCTCTCTCTCTCCTCTCTCTCTCTTCTCTCTCTCTCTCTCTCTCTCTCTCCTCTCTCTCTCTCTCTCTCTCTCTCTCTCTCTCTCTCTCTCTCTCTCTCTCTCTCTCTCTCTCAGTATTACAAAAATGAATTTCAAAACGCTAAAGGCAATATCTCTGATACATGGAAAATTGCTAAAACCATGCTTTCCAATAACTGTAATAAAAGTAGTAACATATCAATTATACCCGATGAGGTAGATGTAAGTGCTAAAGCAGAAGAGTTCAATAATTTTTTCGCTGAAGTGGGGAAAAAAACCTTTGAAAAAACAAAAAAAGAAATAATAAATGAAATCAATAATAGTAATGGTGGTAATAATAATGATGATGGTAGTAGTAATAATAATAGAAATGTTGATAATGGTGTAAATAATAATGATGGTGGTAGTAATGGTAATGATAATAGTGATGATGGTAGCAATAATAATAATAATGTAAATTTGGAAGAACATAGTGCATTCAATAGAAGTACTGATGTCTTTAACCCTACTACAGTAGATTGTAATACAGTAATCTTAGTAATAAAAAATCTGAAAGACTCTAATGCATATGGATCAGATGGAATTTGTTTTCGTTTTATTAGAGATTCATTATTTGTAATAGCTTATTATCTGACGGTAATAATCAATACTTCCATAGTTACCAATATCTACCCAGATTTATGGAAAAATCCCCATGTAATTCCTGGTTTTAAAAATGGAAATCCTGACGACGTCTCTAACTATAGACCAATCTCTTTACTACCAATTTTATCAAAGATACTTGAAAAGATTGTTGCAAATCAGTTAAGTGAGTTTCTTGAAAAAAATAAACTTATTGCAAAAAGTCAACACGGTTTCAGGCCAAAATTATCAACTGAAACTGCCTTATTGAAAATATCAGATGAAATATACAAAAATATAGATAATAAGAAAATATCATTGCTACTACTACTCGATCTTTCTAAAGCTTTTGATAGTGTAAACCATAGTATATTATTAGAAAAATGCAAAAAAATGAACATTGACCCAAGCTGGTTCGAGAACTATTTAAAAAACCGCTACCAGTCAGTCAGAATAAAAGATACAGTTTCAAGTTCCAAGAAGGTATTGTTTGGGGTCCCTCAGGGATCGATCCTAGGACCTATACTTTTTCTAATATATGTAAACGATCTAGTAAAATATTTACCTAACTGTTATGTCATTCAATATGCTGACGATACTCAAATCTTAATTGAAGGAGAAATTAATGATTTAGAAAATATTATTCGTAGAGCAGAAGAAATTTTGTATATGGCTAAACGTTACTTTCTAAAAAATGGTCTGTTACTTAATGAAACTAAAACCCAATCTATTCTTATCGGATCCAGACAATTATTATCAGAAGTTGATGACAATCTTCATATAAATTTTAACGGTAATATCATTAAGCCAATGAACTCGGTAAAGAACCTAGGTGTCTATTTTGACCGTTACATGAATTTTGAAATGCATATAGATGAAATTTATAAAAAAGTAATGGGTACTCTAATATATCTAAATAGGGTAAAAGACTCATTTGAAACATCAACTCGTATAATAATTGTCCAGTCCTTAGCTATGAGTTTAATTAATTACTGTCTCAAAGTTTGGGGATGTACAAATAAGACTCAATTACAAAGAATACAAAAGTTACAAAACTTTGCAGCACGAGTGGCTGTTGGCAATGTAAGAAAATACGAGCACATCTCTCCTGTTTTAAAAGATCTAGAATGGATAAAGATTAGAGATAAATATGTTTTTGATATATGTACCTTTGTTTTTAATATACTAAGAAACAATATTCCTGATTGCTTGTATAATTTTTCTACAGTAAGCTCAGTTACCGGGTTAACTACCCGTCAAGGGGAAGATTTATTAGTACGAAGGTCTAAAACTGATATTGGCTCAAGAGATATAAACATTCGTGGACCTCATTTATATAATCAGCTTCCCAGAGAACTAAAAAATGCTGGTTCAGTGTATACTTTTAAATATAATCTTAAGAAGTTACTCTTAAAGGAAGATTTTACTTGTAAATTTTAATTGTACACCCATATTTGAATACCCAATGTATGTTGGAAATAAAGCATTATTATTATTATTATTATTATTACTCTTTCCAAAGAATTTTAATCGAGTAACCGTGTCTTAGAAATGTACAAAATTTATTTGGAATATCCATTCACTTGTGTGTTAGATGTTGTGAACTCTGCTGACAGAGATTTTAAGTTTGCTACAGTAGAATGTTGAATACTGAAGCGCAGTTAAAATAAAAACAAAGGCAATTTAGAAGACTTCAGAAAATATATAAAAAACAACGCCGGAATTTTTTTTTCTTTTTAAGTGTGACACCGGGACAGGCAGAAACTGCCCTCATCAATAAAGGCCCGGGCACGAGAAAATACCAAGACGAAGGAAAAGAAAAAGGTTAAGGGCAAGGCAGAGATGAGGTAATGTCACACAAAGGAAAACGACAGACAGAAAAAAACAGTCAAATGCAGTAAATTCATACATTAGATCACTATTCTGAAACTACTGAAATATTGTCTAATTGCGTCTACGATGTTACCCCTCAGAATGTCAGAATTACCTCAACTTTTTGTTTCCCGTGTAAGATGCTGATTTCCAGATGGTTAGCAATGTCAGCATTTGCACGAAAACAGTAAATATCCGTTGCTTCATATCCAAGAAGTATCAACGTTTAATAAAAGAATCAAACTATATGCAAAATGCAGACCTCAAGAAGTCCCCTGTTTGATTTTGTCCCTAAAATATATGGTCAATAGGAGCTGCGTCCATTTTCTTAACAGAAGCATGGCACGCTTATGTCAGCCTGTCAAAATGCAACACTGTCAATTAACGGCTTTGTTCTCTGCGCGCTGCACGCTGGGCTCGAACGTGACTTGGACTTTGGTATATCATCAACCCCGTGTGTGTGTGTGTGTGTGTGTGTGTGTGTGTGTGTGTGTGTGTGTGTGTGTGTGTGTGTGTGTGTGTGTGTGTGTGTGTGTGTGTGTGTGTGTGTGTTTTAGGATGGAACAGAAAAGGGGGATGAAACTCGGTGACGGTGTCATCACTGAACAGGGGGGAAAATAGAATGGGAAGATTTGAGAGGAAAAGCACGAAAAATTAAATAAAGAGAGGGGGAGAAATGAGAGGGACAGACCCTCCTGCTAATTTGCATCCATTAGAGTGAATGTTGTCGACTCCGGTTTGCCAGAAACTTATCTAGCATGGTTGGGCACTCTGGTGTCGATGGTAGTTTTCACGCTTTTATTCGAGGTCATTCAAGTGCCCATTGATCATGGCTTTGAACATTACTATGAAGAATCATACGTCGTCCATATAAGGGATTTTTATTTGTTATTATGCCAGTTATTTACGAGTTACTAATGTCTGTCTACAGTACTATGACCAGAAAAAAATATGAAAAAATATTACAGAAACAAATGTAGAAAACTGGCCAGAAACACCGACCCCACATAAAAGTGGGAAAAGATGTAGATGAAGAAAACGATGAAGAGGATTACAACGTGCGTTACTGTCTCTGAACTGCTGAAAATTTGTTTTATCAGTCGTCCAATGACGAAGAACAAATATATAAAACTTTATTAGATATTAATCAATATTTCAGGTATTATTAAAGTCTCTATTATGACTTCGATCAATATTTTGATTAGATTAAAACTTTAAATGTTATAACTAATGGGTAAATTATATGTCACTATGTATAATTAGTATTATTAAACAGATTTTCTCAGTGAGAACTGTTTTTGCTCCATATTTTACCTATTGTAATGGTATTAACATAAAAAAATCGCCTTTTATTTGCACTTTCATAATACATCAGCTTTTAATGAATATTTTTTGAAATTGTTACAGTATGTGACAGTTCGGTTTGTGTTTTCTTCCATATTTCGTGTATATTTTCAGCATGTGTCAATACTCGCTAATGCCAAATTCCATTAAAGTCATTACTTATAAAGTCTCGTATTGACCACGCTAATAAGTGAAAATAGATTGTTCTATATTACTAATATAAGTATGATCAACATAATAATTAGTTTTGGGGGGGGGTGCCCGTACAGTTCCCACTCCTTTCTAGACTTAATTAATATATAGACATGATTCTCGCTGTTAAATCGTGCATGTTCGACAGTGTTTATATGCCCAGACATGATGGTCAGTAACGGGTGGAGATCTGATTCAGCTACACATACGGAGACCTTCCTCTTTTATGACTAACTGTTCATCTCTCTTCGGAGCCCACAACCTGCATGTCCAATCAACTCCATGGAAACATTAACACTAAAAGGTGAGTAAATCATAAAACTAGACAATGGACAGGACACGCCCGTGGTTTACCTGCCTTTTCCTCGCATACCATTTTATTTATAACCCTAAAATTCTGCACTAATGGATATGATGGTATATGAAACCCTAACGATATATATATATATATATATATATATATATATATATATATATATATATATATATATATATATATATATATATATATATATATGTATATGTGTATATGTATATATGTATATATGTATATATGTAAATATGTATATATGTATATATGAGTATATGTGTATATGAGTATATGTATGTATGTGTATATGTATGTATGTGTATATGTATGTATGTGTATATGTATATATGTGTATATGTATATATGTGTATATGTATATGTGTATATGTATATGTATATAGTATATGTATATGTATATGTATATATATATATATATATATATATATATATATATATATATATATATATATATATATATATATATATATATATATATATATATAATATATATATATATATATATATATATATATATATAATATATATAATATATATATATATATATATATATATATAATATATATATATATATATATATATATATATATATATATATATATATATATATATATATATATATATAAGACAATAACGTAATCATGGAAGTTATTGAATTCTGTGAAGTCAGCGATTTCTAGCGTTCTTATCAGGCGCGGTATTTCAAATTCTCAAAATGAAAGTTTCAAATACATTGGAAACCACGAATTTCCGCTGTGAACGTATACAAGATATATGAAGGTACAGAATATTTATATGGCGTGTAGAATTATATTTGAATTTTGAGGAGAAACTTTATAGAATTTTGAGGGAAAATTTTAGGGAATTTTGAGGGGAAATTTTAGGAAATTTTAAGAGGTAATTTTAGGGAATTTTGAGGGGAAATTTTAGGGAATTTTGAAGGGAAATTTTAGGGAATTTTGAGGGGAAATTTTAGGGAATTTTGAGAGGAAATTCTAGGGAATTTTGAGGGAAATTTTAGGGAATTTTGAAAAAAAAAAGGCTTCGAACAATGATCTTAATTGTTCAGTACATTTAGCGATACCAGTATCGAGACAAACCACCACATAAAGATAAGGGAAAAAATCAGAAAACAACCGAGGGGGAAAAAGTAGAAATGTTGGAATATGGAAATTAGGATAAAAAAAGGAACAATATAGGAGATGGATCAAACCAAATTACAAGTCAGGCCACATGAAATATGGAAGAAGGAAAAATGAAGATATAGAAAATTAGCTAAGGAAATAGTTGCCGAGGCAGAGGGGAAGTAAAATCCTATTCAAAATCCGAGTTCACAGTGTCTGAACATGATGGAACAATGCCTCCAAGACATTGGGCATAGCTCTCAAATCCAAATGAATATGTTTAAAAAAAAACGTAGATTAAAACTTTTTCTTTACAGAACCTTGAGTATGAAAATTACACACACACACACACACACACCCACACACACACACACACACACACACACACACACACACACACACACACACACACACCACCCCCACCCCACCCAACCCCCCCACCCACAAATACACCCACCCACACACACACACACACACATACCTGTCACCAAAGTAGGTGTAATTCATGCCAGAGAGAAATGGTTCGATAATGGGTGTAAAAGATCTAAGGAGTGGAGAGACAAATGCTGGAAAAGGTATAGGAGGAGAAAAAACATAAATGCCTGGCAAACCTACAAAAGAGCAAGAAATGACTACCTAAGTAAAAGGAGAGAGGCAGAGAGAGATTATGAGAGGGACATCACCAGGAAGGCTAAAGAAAATCCCAAGCTTTTCCACAGCTTTATCAGAGGAAAACTGAAGGTAAAAGAACAGGTTTTAAGGCTAAAGAGAGCGGATGGAAGCATCACTGAGACGGATGAAGAGATCTGCAAAGAATTGAACAAGGAGTTTCAGTCAGTATTTACAGTAGAAAATACCCCACCCCCCTCAGATTGCAGTGATAGAAGCTCAAGGGCCGGTATTAGAGAACATCAACCTTACAGCCACAGAGGTATGCCAAAGCGCTGATGGATTTAGATGTTCATAAAGCTACAGGTCCTGATGACATATCCCCTCATGTGCTTAAAAAATGCGCAAACACAATATCAGTGGCACTAAGTATCATATTTAAGGAGTCACTGGAGTCAGGGGAGATTCCAAGATGCTGGAAACAAGCAAATGTGATACCTATCTTCAAAAAGGGAAGGAGGGATACGGCTCTGAACTATAGACCAGTTTCCTTGACCAGCATAGTTTGCAAACTTATGGAGAAACTACTAAGGAAACATATCTCTCTTCACTTGAAATCCTTCAACTTTTTGTCAGTGAGGCAACATGGCTTCAGAGAAGGTAGATCAACAGTAACAAACTTATTAGAGTTTTATGATGAGGTAAGCCAAATCTTACAAGAAAGAGAGGGCTGGGCAAATTGCATATTCCTAGACTTCCAGAAAGCGTTTGACACTGTTCCACATGGGAGACTTATTAGGAAGCTGCACTCAATGGCTAGAAGAGGTGGAAATGTTTTGAAATGGATAAAAACTTACTTAGAAAGGAAGGGAACAGAGGGTTAGAGTAAGACACTCAGTGTCTGAATGGAGAAGTTAGTAGTGGAGTTCCACAGGGTTCAGTTTTAGGGCCACTTTTGTTCCTTGTATATGTAAATGACCTACCAGAGTGTGTAAATTCATTCATGAATATGTTTGCAGATGATGCAAAGATTATGAAGAAAGTAAAAAACGAGAACAATGGTAGAGAACTTCAGGAGGATCTAAATAATCTGCATGAGTGGTCAGAAAAGTGGCTAATGAAATTCAATACCTCAAAATGTAAGGTAATGAGAATGGGTACAAGTGCAAGAAGGCCCAAGCTTGACTACTCGGTGGCTGGAGTACAACTTCAAGAGACAGAAAATGAGAGAGATCTAGGAGTAAACATACTGGCAGATTTGTCTCCAGAAATACATATAAATGGCGTAGTAAGGGCAGCATATGCATTCTTATCAAATGTAAGGGTAGCCTTCAGGCACATGGACAAGGAAATGTTCAGAAATATTTATGTAACCTATGTGAGGCCAAAACTCGAATATGCAGCCCCCTTTTGGAATCCGCACTTGAAAAAGCACATAGCTAAGCTTGAAAAAGTTCAAAGACATGCCACGAAACTGGTGCCAGAAATACGCAATCTCGGTTATGATGAGAGGCTGAGGGAATTAGACTTGCCATCACTCGAAGCTAGAAGAGTAAGGGGGGATATGGTGACAGTCTTTAAATTCCTTCATGGTTATGATAGAGTGGATAGGGATCGATATTTCGATATGGTTGGCTCTAGAACTAGAGGTCATAGTTTGAAGCTTCGTAAGAAAACTTCTTTGCAGGATGTACGGAAATACTTTTTCAGTGTAAGAGTAGTTGATAATTGGAATTCGCTAAGCGAGGAGGTAGTTAATGCTATCTCAATCCATAGTTTTAAGGACAGGTACGATAAGTATCGCTAAGTCTAAAATGGAACCGATCAGGAGACGGGAAGATACGAGCTTTGGGCTCTTTCCCGTAAACACAATTAGGTAATCACAATTAGGTAATCACACACACACATACACACATAGTAATGAGAGCTACTAAGAGAATGTTTATGCCCATATCGACGTTATGAAAAAGGAATTCCATATACTGCATGTTTTCCTCACAAAGTCTGACGCACTGACAATGGTTACCGCACTAAGTACTTCACTACCCTCGCCTTCTCATCCTAACAAGAAAAAAAAAACACACACACACAAGGAATTGAACTAGGAAATTCCTGAATGAAATGCAAGTTATATATACCAGTTGGTACTTCACAATAACGAAACGAATAAAATACCAGGGATGAGAGAGAGAGAGAGAGAGAGAGAGAGAGAGAGAGAGAGGAGAGAGAGAGAGAGAGAGAGAGAGAGAGAGAGAGAGAGAGAGAGAGATCCTTCCTTATCCAACTCATCTCCAAATGAACCTCCTCTTAGACACAGGGTTGGAAATAAAGTAAGATTTATATGGTACCGGAATATATACATAAAAAAAAAAAAAACTCAGCTCACAACGTCTCAGGTCTGGCAATGGTTTTCCTTCCCTCTTTCCCCCCTCACCCCCTGAAACAAAAACAAAAAATCTTCATTATGCAAATGCTACATATACCTTTTTACAACCTCCACTTCACTCAAGTGTCGTTACCCACATCGCTATGAGTAAGGAACATAAGAGTTTTATGTCACTTCGCGATAAGAGCGATTTCTGAAGTTCACGTAAGGTTATTCGAGTGTCAATGTGCCCATGTCAATTAGTGATCATCACATGACAAATTGTCTAATAGGATGAGGGTGTTCGCTTTCCCAAAGTTTTCGAACTTTTGAGACACTTTT
>JAXCGZ010010152.1:2500-32500 GCA_037179515.1 Halocaridina rubra | reverse complement strand
AACCCGCGCCACAGGACGGCATAAGTTCTGCCCCCGGCAAAATCTGACTTCAGACTAAAGTGACACGGGCTCTGTATGCCGTCCTGTGGCGCGGGTTTCTGAGTGAGCACTCTGCTCTCTTAGCGGCTATAGGTGTCTATATCAGATGCCGTACGACAGGCATATAATCAAGCCATGCGAAATCGCAGTGAAAAACTACCTTCATAATAGTCCCATATAATTAAGGAGCTTCTATTACGACCATTAGGCATCACTGACGATTAGCTATTATCTCCCCCTGAAATAAATAGCCAATTTTCATGACAGCAATACTATTAATGACCCCAACGAAAATTTATAACCCAGCCTTATTATTTATGGTATCTCGCTTGGGAAGGCAGAAAAATAAAAATAAGAAAAAATGTATATAATTAAAATAGACTAACACAAACAAAGCATATAAAAATGAAAATACCTGAGCATCTTTTTGGATTTTTTTTTTTATCAAACTTACTCAAGACAAACATTATTTAGCATTACTTCGAATACGGAGTAAAAAATTACAAATTTCCAAGTCCCTACTCTAATCGCTGCCTTAATGAATAAAAAAAAAAATTGCCAATAAAATTTTTGAAATCTAAACTAGCCTAGATCGCTGAAATATCTTAAATTATTAGTGTCTCACACGTTGGTAATTTGTGAACTAACTCCACCCCTTTGTAAATGATACCAGGTCAAAGATACCAGGTCCCAATACATTAATTAGTTTAAGTTAGTATAAGTCAAGCATTAACCTAATCTACCCTAACTTAACCTAACTTAAAAACTGACGGGGTTATTTCAAGTACTGTGAGTTGTTATCGTTACTTGATCCAGATACCTGAGTTGATTATTGTTAATTTACTGGGGTTATTTTTACAGCTGGAATGAGCCTATATGGTATATAAATTCCTCTTAATTATGACACATGTACTAAACTAAAATGTCAAATATTTATTAGAATAAAAATTATTTTTGGGGGGAAATGTTACTCTTGGACACACTTCGAAGTTTGAAGACTAACCTAACATAGCCTAATTACAGGTACTTTATGAATGTGGGAGGGGGGGTTAACATAACTGACCTCCATCTGCTACATACATCTTTTACACTTCACATTATTGAAATATTTGTGTAGTCACCGTGGCTCAAGCGATAGCGTCCGCGACTCTGAGGCGTCAGGTCGAGGGTTCACGCCCCGTCACGGTCTGAGGTTAGCAAGGGCATGCACTCAGGTAACGATTACATCTGCCAAAACAAGTCCTTTTCAAGAAGGCAACCGTCCTAGCCCTTGGTAGAAAAGGGAGTCCGTGACGTAAAACCGGAACATTATTGAAATATTTGTGCTTCATAAAAACTAGAAATACATTAATAAAACTATATAATTAAAAGTTTCCGCAATAAAGTTTTGGAGTAAAATAGGTTATATCTATACATGATACAACTCAATCCCTCTATAATAAACAATGCGAAATAGAATATAAATATAAAAAGGAGCTCCTGAAAAACTGGGACTTGTTTTTTTTTTATCAATAGTGAAAAAGGATTGGGTTAGGTTAAGTAAGGTTAGAATTTTCATTCATTTTTTTCAATATTTTCTATACTTAGCCACTCAGCGAGGGTGTGAAAGTAACTTATTTACTGATTCAATATGGAAGATTTGGATAAGTTTGATTTTTTTTTTTTTTTTATGATTGACACCAGGACGGGCCAAAAAAATAAATAAAATAAAACAGCCCTCATCGGGCCTGGGCACGAAGAATACATAAAGAGAAACAGAGATGGAGAGTGTAATGGCTTGTCAGATGTGAAGGGATAATAAAAGATGTGTGATGAATATCCAAGAATATTCAGTGTAGCTGTAGGCATAGAAAAAGAACCGTAACTGAAGGAAGACTTAACATCGAACTGTCCTGGACAGACCTATTTAAGTTCAAAAAGACCGTCAGCTGTAGTACTGCAACGGGCGGCTGGTAGTTCATAGCCCTTAAGAAACGGATTGATTTTATACAAGATTGGGGTAAGTTTGGTTAGATCACGTCCGTTAAGAAATGCAGTGATACTTGAAATTATAGTTTTTTTTTTTTTAGTGGTTTTACTCGTTGGACGTGTAACAATTACCGTATGCCTAAAATTCTTCTTTTCTATCAGCTTTTATAGACTTTTTGGGTAGTTTACAGAGCCTATCGCCATCTATTGGTAGGTTTTGAACATTGGTATGGCCCACTAAACTGTAGGTGTTCCAACTTTTTTTATGATTGTGACACCAGGACGGGTCAAAATAAAAAAATCTGCCCTCATTGGGCCTATCCATAAAGAGAAACAGATGGGGAGTGTTGTGATTTGTCAGATGTGAAAGTATAATAAAAGATGTATAACAAATATCTAATAATATTCGGTATCCTAATTAAGTCCAAAGGACCATTCAGCTGTAGTATCACAAAGGGCGACTAATGCCATGGGCCAACCTACATGTTAAGTTGAATCAAAAACTTATCACTAGTATATAGCAAAGCTTGGTTTATAACATGCCATTTTTTCATCCGAAGAATAACTCAGATATATTCCTTTTAAAGCGAACCTAACGAGGCTGCAAATAATATAATTTGGTTTGCCAGGAGTCTTGCGCTCGGAAAAAAAATTATGAGAACACTTACGACATTTGAGGAAGAACTCCTGCATTCTCTCCATCGCTTGTATTCCTCTATTATCCTATTAGTCTCCTTATCCCATACGAACTCTGGCACATAAAACACACTTTAACGCCAGATAATAACCGCACTTGGCCCTCTTAGCGCAAGGGCACCCGGCGACCTTCCTACTACCGCGGAACTTCGAGTGAGTCGAAGTAATTTTTGGCATTTTCAGTTCATTAAAATACGATTTTTGTTTCAAATATTTTCTAGTATTTTATTACGCCTAGATATCAAATAACTAATATTACGTATGATTTAAGCATTTACGCAAAAAAAATATTCTGTATATCTGTGTTTTATCACCTGAAATACTAAATATCAAACCATTTTAAAAGACTGACACTACTCAGTGTTCAAAAAGAACGCATGGACTTCGGAAAATGAAAGCGAGTATTGCTGATATTTTAGCATATACATGAATATGTTTATGCTTATATGTCAGAAATATGCAGAAAAGGTAAAGTTTTTTTTTTTAATGCAGCACAAATACGTCCAAAGAATATTGCTGTGTGGATCCACATAAAAATCCTGTGTGGAAACAATATGAATGACTAACACAATATGTATTATAGAGAACGCGTCGTACTTAGATTTATACAGAAGACATTAACAGTCTCCGAATTTAGAAAAAAAAAAACTTATGCTATATATATACAATACTTCTCCCCAAACTGTTTTTCTTTTTTGATGTCGGCTACCCCCCAATTAAAGGGGGAAACAGCCAAGGTATATGTATGTATGTATATACAATACTGTACAAGAGTAAAAATTATTTGTACTAATAAATAAACAATATATGAAATCTCTTAACAGAGTGCAATACATACTTGCAATATTAGATCAAGTATAGATAACGACTCCCAGTCCACATATACATACATACATATACATACGTATAGGCGACAGCACATATATACGTGAAGAAAACACACACACACACACACACACACACACACACACACACACACACACACACACACACACACACACACACAATATATATATATATATATATATATATATATATATATATATATATATATATATATATATATATATATATACACACACACACACAACTATATGCATAGGCCGAAAAAATAACTCCAATCACCGAGAACCTAGACACATGGCAGGACCAGGCCCCGACACGACGACAGATCCGCCACTTCACACATGCATGTATGTACACATATGTGCACGTACACGCCCACACATATATCTGCCCCATACGCACATGCACTCCCACCTGCATTCATGTGTATGCATATATATATACATATGCACACGTGTATATATACACATACACACATAGGTACTTACAGGTGAGCAAAATTATAAAAAAATGGAGAGCAATAAAATACATACACATAGATACCCACACATACATGCATGTAGATACATGCATATATATATAATCACAACACCATCTTATGAAATAGAAAGGGTTTTCAGTCATACTTTTATTTTCCTTTTAATTTATGCACATGGGAGAGGATTAAGTCCGCTTAATCCATTAATATTATTATTATTATTATTATTATTATTATTATTATTATTATTATTATTATTATTATTATTATTATTATTATTATTATTATTATTATTATTATTATTATAGCTCTTGCATATAGATAGAATTACGAATCATTAGTAGTAATTCTTGATACACATATATACATATATATACATACATACATACATACATATATACATGCACACACATGCATGTATAAAAACCCCTAAGGAAAGGGGGCTAGAATACTTCTTCCATGTTCCCCTGTGTGTCATAAGAGTCGACTAAATCGGACGAAGTTAAGGGCCTGGGAATCCCCTCCTCTGAATTTTCTCTTCCCAAAGAGTTAAAGTATTTTGCCTTGACTCAGCCACTAACCTTATAAGGGAAATGTGGCTTATGTATATAGATAGATAGACATGAAAGAGAGAGAGAGAGAGAGAGAGAGAGAGAGAGTAATAATAATAATAATAATAATAATAAATCTTTATTTCCAAAGTACATTGGGTATTCAAATAAGATGCATATATATATTCCAGATAGACATCTGTGGTGTACGATATAGACATACTAAAACAAACAAATCATAAAGATGAGTGTACTATTAAAATTTACAAGTAAAATCTTCCTTTAAGAGTAACTTCTTAAGATTATATTTAAAAGTATACACTGAACCAGCATTTTTTAGTTCTCTGGGAAGCTGATTATATAAATGAGGTCCACGAATGTTTATATCTCTTGAGCCAATATCAGTTTTAGACCTTTGTACTAATAAATCTTCCCCTTGACGGGTAGTTAACCCGGTAACTGAGCTTACTGTAGAAAAATTATACAAGCAATCCTTCGCAAGAAGGCAACCGTCCTAGCCCTTGGTTGATAAGGGAGTCCGTGACGTAAAACCGGAACAGAATCAGGAAGATTGTTTCTTAGTATATTAAAAACAAAGGTACATATATCAAAAACATATTTATCTCTAATCTTTATCCATTCTAGATCTTTTAAAACAGGAGAGATGTGCTCGTATTTTCTTACACTGCCAACAGCCACTCGTGCTGCAAAGTTTTGTAACTTTTGTATTCTTTGTAATTGAGTCTTATTTGTACATCCCCAAACTTTGAGACAGTAATTAATTAAACTCATAGCTAAGGACTGGACAATTATTATACGAGTTGATGTTTCAAATGAGTCTTTTACCCTATTTAGATATATTAGAGTACCCATTACTTTTTTATAAATTTCATCTATATGCATTTCAAAATTCATGTAACGGTCAAAATAGACACCTAGGTTCTTTACCGAGTTCATTGGCTTAATGATATTACCGTTAAAATTTATATGAAGATTGTCATCAACTTCTGATAATAATTGTCTGGATCCGATAAGAATAGATTGGGTTTTAGTTTCATTAAGTAACAGACCATTTTTTAGAAAGTAACGTTTAGCCATATACAAAATTTCTTCTGCTCTACGAATAATATTTTCTAAATCATTAATTTCTCCTTCAATTAAGATTTGAGTATCGTCAGCATATTGAATGACATAGCAGTTAGGTAAATATTTTACTAGATCGTTTACATATATTAGAAAAAGTATAGGTCCTAGGATCGATCCCTGAGGGACCCCAAACAATACCTTCTTGCAACTTGAAACTACATCTTTTATTCTGACTGACTGGTAGCGGTTTTTTAAATAGTTCTCGAACCAGCTTGGGTCAATGTTCATTTTTTTGCATTTTTCTAATAAGATGGTATGGTGTACACTATCAAAAGCTTTAGAAAGATCGAGTAGTAGTAGCAATGATATTTTCTTATTATCTATATTTTTGTATATTTCATCTGATATTTTCAATAAGGCAGTTTCAGTTGATAATTTTGGCCTGAAACCGTGTTGACTTTTTGCAATAAGTTTATTTTTTTCAAGAAACTCACTTAACTGATTTGCAACAATCTTTTCAAGTATCTTTGATAAAATTGGTAGTAAAGAGATTGGTCTATAGTTAGAGACGTCGTCAGGATTTCCATTTTTAAAACCAGGAATTACATGGGGATTTTTCCATAAATCTGGGTAAATATTGGTAACTATGGAAGTATTGATTATTACCGTCAGATAATATGCTATTACAAATAATGAATCTCTAATAAAACGAAAACAAATTCCATCTGATCCATATGCATTAGAGTCTTTCAGATTTTTTATTACTAAGATTACTGTATTACAATCTACTGTAGTAGGGTTAAAGACATCATTACTTCTATTGAATGCACTATGTTCTTCAAGATTAACATTATTATTATTATTACTACCATCATCACTATTATCATTACCATTACTACCACCATCATTATTATTTACACCATTATCAACATTTCTATTATTATTACTACTACCATCATCATTATTATTACCACCATTACTATTATTGATTTCATTTATTATTTCTTTTTTGTTTTTTCAAAGGTTTTTTTCCCCACTTCAGCGAAAAAATTATTGAACTCTTCTGCTTTAGCACTTACATCTACCTCATCGGGTATAATTGATATGTTACTACTTTTATTACAGTTATTGGAAAGCATGGTTTTAGCAATTTTCCATGTTTCAGAGATATTGCCTTTAGCGTTTTGAAATTCATTTTTGTAATACTGTTTCTTACTGTTACTTAATAATGATTTTACTTGTTTCTTGTGCTCTGTAAACTTTTCTCTTAAAGGGATATTATCTCTTTGTAGTTTTACTTCATTTTGTAGTTTGTCTCTTTCTTTCATAATGTTTTTTATGTCATCTGTTATCCAAGGAGCGGGGGGACGAAATATTTCTCTTGTCACGAGTGGTGCACATCGATCTATACATGATGATAAGACACTGGTTAAAATTCTTACTTGTATATTTATATTATCGGTATATAGAATTTCATTTAATTTATGTACTTCATTCATAAGTAAACTACAAAGTAATTCTTGTGAATAATTTCTTAAGCATCTGAATGTTTTAAAGATTGGTTGTCTCTTTGGTTTGCGAATATTTAGGGACGTTACAATTTCCTCGTGGTCTGCTATAGGGCTTGGCATTACGTCACACTTAGTTATCATATGTTTGGAGTTTGTTATTACTAGATCGATTTGGGAAACTGAAGTGGGAGTGATTCTAGTTGGTTTATTTATAATCTGTTCTAGATTTAAATTCTTAATAAGTCTACTCATTTTATTTTCTCTTTTTAGTTGATCATCATTAAAATCGCCATATATAAAAACTGGTTTGTTTTTTAAAATTATCTCCTTAAAAACGTCCAAAATATAGCTAAAAGAGGTTACCGAGGCTTTGGGGTGGCGGTACACGCAGCCTATGATAATAGAAGGAAACTTTTTATGTTGGACAGAGATCCATTTATCTTCCACTCCTTCGTGCTTCTCAGTTTCAAGATTTAGTTCAGTGGCCTTCAAATAATTTTTAACATATAAACATACACCTCCACCTCTACCACTGTCATAGCGATAAATATTATATGAAGGAATATTAATAAATGCATTATTAATTGACGGATACAGCCATGATTCGCTAATGCAAAGAACATCAATATTTTCTTGTACAAGCATATGTTCAATTTCTAGTATATGGGATAACAGGGATTGTGCATTTATATGTACGACAGATAATCTATCATTATATTTACAAGTAACTTTCACATCGGCAGGAGTAACAGAGAGAGAGAGAGAGAGAGAGAGAGAGAGAGAGAGAGAGAGGAGAGAGAGAGAGAGAGAGAGAGAGAGAGAGAGAGAGATTATTTATTTATTTTATTAATTTATTGCGCCAAGGCGTCAGACATTACATGAGTAGAGAGAGAGAGAGAGAGAGAGAGAGAGAGAGAGAGAGAGAGAGAGAGAGAGAGAGAGAGAGAGAGAGAGAGAGAGAGAGAGAGAGAGAGAGAGAGAGAGAGAGAAGGTTAAGTGAGGTTGGCATAGGTTAGGTTAAGGATTAACCTAACCTAACAATTTACAGGGTTATTTAATGTATTGGAAGTCATTATATTTACCTGGTTCGCAATATTCAATATAGACTAACGAGAACTTAACCAAAGCACAGACAGTTTTTGAGATAAAAAGTTTATCAAGCTTAAATCGTTTCCAATTAAGAAGGGAAAAGTCGAGTAAACATTCCTGGTCCATTTAGTTAAACGCGTGGACCACAATGGGACCGCAGTGGGACAACTGAAAGATAGCGACAAATGCAGAACACATTCTCGATAACATCCCACTGGTAAGGCCATGAGAGAGACCGCGCGCAAAACCTCTACACCTGAAGCCTGATACACCTAACCCCTCGCCCTCCCCATTAACCAACACCCATCTGTAAGAGCTTTTTCTGTTACCTCAACACACACACCCCTAAGAGACCACATTCAAGAGGAAACTAATTGTGATGGACATGAAAAAAGAGCAAAGTAAGCATGTGAAAATGAATCTTAAGTGTTCCTCTAGAGAAGAATGCAAGGAAGATTATTTAGTATAAGTTTTGATGTTTATATCCATTGATATGTTAACTCCGAATATTTATATTTATTTTATTTCTTTAATATCCCCAGAAAATTGATACAGGCTTATTACTGAACAACTATGTTAAGAAAGATTTTTTTAACAAATATCTAATAAAAGAAATAAAAATATATCTTTAACAAACATGCAAAATAAACTTAGGAATTTTGCATCTTAACTTCTTGCAGTCTCCGAGTCTTTTTGACAATGCTCGCTGGACGTGATGGTATGTATGATTCTTCCCTCCCCTGGACGACGCGTTTGGCCCATGGACTCACCTGACAGGTGGTACATAATGTGTGTGTGTATGTATGTGTGTGTGTTGATATGTACGCATTAGACAAGCCTTTCTATGTGAGGGGAATATTGTGAATTCTTCTTAAGGTGGGTTGTTACTCGCATGTTCTGTTTTTGAGTTGTTTACTTCTGCAGTGTGTTAGAAATTTACGATAATTAAGTAATTGGAGTATGTTATATGATGACATATTTATGCATCATACCAGATAATATACATATGTATCCCATATGTATAAAAGAGAGATATACTACATATCACGATATCATTTTGCAATACAAATTATTATATCTGTTTTTCTTATTCCTTGATTAATGACACGCAGCACCGTGATCGTCTAAAAATCCAATTCATTACTTGGAGTATCAACTTACCCAGAGCTCCTTAATACTGTGCTAATGAACGCAGATCAAAGCTTAAACAATTTTAAGCCTCAAAAACAGATTTTATTGTTTTTGTTTTCTCATTATATGTGTTAAAGTAGACTGTGTAAAAATCTGTTGTTTTAGCTCGTTAATTGTCTAAAACAGTCTTTAATGACCGTGGATGCGATAGTTAACCAAGCTGTTAATTAGATAATTAGCACATACCGTCACTAAAACAGGGTACTATCTGAGATAAGGATATGAGAATGACCTTCAAACGGGTGAGCAAATGCACATACACATATTGAGGTCCCAAACTCTATCTGGTTCTCTTGTGTGTATGTGTGTGTGTGTGCCTTAATGTGTTTGTTTGTTAATGATGATGGATGCTAGTCTTAGCAATGACCTTCGAGTCCGTACTCATCTGCTCATATTTTAGCCTGCGTTTTTTCTTCAGATTTTTCAAAACACATTTTTTTGAAAAATCCAAAATTTTATTTTCACTATTGCAATGGCTATTGTTACAGAACTAAGAATACACTTATAAGTAGACACACCTAAGAACACATTTATAAGAAGACACGTGACTGAGGATATAAAAAATAGGGTGATACATACACTTAGGTGAACAGAAACAGAGCTTATAACACATTTACCTATAGGACAGCTATGCACATATTCTTGTGCCATATTTTATAGGGTGTTCAATGCCTTTTTTTTCTCTCTCTCTTTTCCTAGCTTCATCTCATGTCAACTTTGCTTTGAACCCCGAGGCAATCTGGACACTTAAGCATTCCTTAATAAAAGACGGTTTTACGTCACGGATTCCCTTTTCTACCAAGGGCTAGGACAGTTGCCTGTCTTGCAAAGGACTTGTCTTGGCAGATGCAATCGTTACCCCAAGTGCATGCCCCTCAGACCGTGGCTGGGGGCGAACCCTCGACCTGCCGTCTCAGCCCTCGTGGACGTTACTGCTTTGCCACGGTGACTACACCTGAGCGTTCCTTAATAAGAGTGTATAATGGGATTCCAGGAATCTGGTCTTTAGCCATTTACATTATCTGGACTAACTCTTCAATTATTATACTATATTTTATTATTAATTACTTGCTATGATATTTAAAATTAATTGCAAATTCTATCAATATGTTATTTATACATAACCAAATAGATTGCAATGTTTATCAACTGCAATATGACAGGGAGTGCCCATGTGCACATGTCCCCATGTACAGTTATCTGAATAAATAAAAAGTTTTTTTTTTTTATTCCACGCTTGCACCTTTTAAATTGAGGAATGATTCATAAAATAATCTTTTGGTCGATACACAGCAGTTCCTGCCTCTGTGAACCCATGACGAGAATCTGAAATCCGATTCTTCCAGCTTTGCACTTAGTATAAATAAGTAGTTAACTACATAAATAAATAAATAAACAGTTAATTACATGAATAAATAAATAGTTAACTACATAAATAAATAAATATTTAACTACATAAATAAATAACTAAATAAATAAATAAATGATGTTTACTAGACGTGAAGGAAAAGTAATCACCGCAATCGTTCAGCATGAAAACAGATTCCTCTCATCGCCCTGAATGGAATAATAATTGTAATCACTACATAGTTATGATAATGATACAAAAAAAAAAAAAACGTGGATGATGGTAATTGCCAGCAAAGATATTGAAATACCAATACCTTAATGGTATAAGCATTTTAGACGCCAAAGATACCGAGGACTAAGAGATATCCTTTTCGTCATTTTTTTTTTTTTTTTACACCGATCAAATATATCCTCGATGAGGAAATAAATCTCTAGTTTAGTTGTTACCTGCTTATATATATATATATATATATATATATATATATATATATATATATATATATATATATATATATATATATATATATATATATATATATATATATATATATATATATATATATATATATATATATATATATATATATATATATATATATATATATATATATATATATATATATATATATATATATATATATATATATATATATATATATATATATATATATATATATATATATATATATATATATATATATATATATATATATATATATATATATATATATATAATATGCGTGTGATTTATTGAACATATCTGAGAAACTACCGACAATCAGCATATTTTACGACAGGGTAAAATTAACGAGCTAATGAATAGTTATATAAGGAATTGAAAAGACCGGACTGATTCCTTCATAGTGGCTGAAAACAACTTGCACATTCCCGATTCCCAGCTTCACATCCGAGCATTCATGAGGCTAAATCATGTGCTTTATAATTTATTCTTAGGTTTCCGGAACCTTTTAATGTTCTTAGCTTTAAAGAGTAGCGAATCAAGAGGAAGATCTGGGAGTGTTCCTTAACCTGAGTAAGAAAAAAAATTATATGAATTTCTCTTTTGATTCTAAAAATATATATATATATATATATATATATATATATATATATATATATATTGATTATTTTTTGTGACAGTGTGCGTTACAGGAGGAAGCTCGTGAAGAACTGGGACCTGACATCGCACAAAATATCAAATTATACAAGGAATAATCTAATCTAACCTAACCGAATAATTAGGACCTATAAAAATTTCAGGTCCTAATTCTTCATTAGCTCCGACAGGAATAAATATGATCCATGACCCATTTGATGGGCAACACACACACACACACACACTATCATCAAAACGTACCTATGAATATTAAGGTCAAAGAATACAATTGTACCTTTCAGAGTAACGTTTGACTAATTATAGGACTATATCCAAAGGAAACATTCTTGGCGAGTCTCTACCTCCAGAGAGGTTTGTCAACAATATCTTTAGAGACTTACACTCTTCTCTCTAAAAAAAATAAATAAATAAATAAATAAATAAATAAAAAACCTTACCGGGGAGGATGCTCAGTGCGTCACAAATCAAGTTTATCAGTCTGCTATCTGGTTGCCAAGTACCGATACTCAGCATGGAGCCCATCTCACATTACATGCCGTTTCTCCCTGGCTCTTGTCTACTTTTAGATGCCAAGATAAGAGTGATAATGTAAACAAAACCTGTTAATTAGACTATAAAGACCATGCTTGTTGTTTACCACCCACCGTCATATATACCTGGGCGGGCTTTCTTCATAGTCAGACATAGCAGAACTTTTTCGACAGAAATGTGTCCAGAGACCTCAAATATCGACAATATCAGTACAGAGGACGAAAGGTACTTCATTAAAGAAAAGGTTTTTTGCTTTCAAAATACCTGAACTGCAAGAACATAAATCCTAAGTACCATTTCTCACTGAGGCTAAAATCAACACAGTACTTATTTTAGTTGTTCATGGTAACTGGATCTTTAAAAATCATATGAAGATCCAGCATTGAAAAATAAAAGCGTACAAGTGAAATATGTCCACTTCCTAACATCGTTCGATGAATTGCTAAAGGTACACTGCATAAGTTTCCTTACCTCTCAAACATCGAAGATACTGAAGTCATTATCGGCTATACTGTTCAGAGCGACTACAGAACCCAAGGAGAAAAATAAAAAGGGAGGATGGAAGAGAGTGGAAGAAGAGGAAGCCTATTGAAGGGAGTTCCAGAGACGGAGCTACAAATCTGCCAAGAGACCAGATAAGACATCACCATCTCGAGTTTCTTAACGTGTTCCTTTCCGTTCCTGTCTCTACTTAAAATCCCCTTTAAGACCGTGACTACAACACTAATGATACTTTTACGATCACTGATGTTTGTTGGTTTCTCTATTTCTATATTTACACAATATTATTGTTCAATATCAACTGGTTTGTTGTAGATGATGTAAATGACATTTGTAAAAAAAAAAAAAAATAAACCACAGCAATGATTAGATTGGTAATTATTATTATCATTCCACATCAGTATCTTAAATAGTACAGGATAGGCTGCCAAACAAGGAGATTCGGGAGACTTAAATTCGTAAAGGTACAAGAACTATAATATACTGTATAGAGTTTTTCTCAAAGATTCTTACTTGTCACAAATTTTAAACCATTGGAGTACATATTAATGAAGCACACATACAAATAATAATGTGCGTATATATATATATATATATATATATATATATATATATATATATATATATATATATATATATATATATATATATATATATATATATATATATATATATATATATATATATATATATATATATATATATATATATATATATATATATATATATATATATATATATATATATATATATATATATATATATATATATATATATATATATATATTAAATGATATCTAAAACTGGCATGTTTATTACCATAAAAAAAATGTACAGTAGTGGTACCTGTCTGTGACTACCCCCATTTATAGGGAACTATTTGTAACATAAAACGATATAACACCTGCAGTAGTGATGTGAAATAATAAAGGCAACATTTGCTTCCAAATGTACAAAACATACATCATATCTGAGTAATCATATGCAGAATAAACATCAAACAAGGAGAACCGAATACTTACAAACATTGAAAATATACAAACACATTGTCACGATACTGACTGACTGATGGTGACACAGGGTCACATTATTCATGTTGAATGAACAACGCCTATGTACAGAAGAGACTCTTTTTTTTTTTTTTCCTTTCTATTCATGCACACCAAAATATATACAAAACACATGTCTTGCATTAAAAGATAATTGAGAGGACAGATCATTAAATGAGATTCACAACTTAGAAGGGAAACGCATGAGGCTATGGAGGAGATCTTTATACAGAAATTCAAAGTTAATGGAAAAAATATATACAAGAGTGATTGCGATTTAAACAAACTGCAATAAGTTTTGAGCAATGGTTGAGTTATATATTGTAAGAGTAGACCTCCTAAAATAATAGGAAGCTTTGGGTAATGCTCTCAGCATCTCTGTATAATACAATATGCTTCGAATGAAAAGCAGTCTATTAAAAATTACCAGTTTAAAATATCCTTTTCTTTCTTTTTAGATTCTCTCTTTGTAATTGTATTTATAAATAGTCTATGTCTTTAGTTTTAAGAATTGAATTTTCTTTTATTTTTCCGGACCAATTATAAGAGGAAAAAATACAATAATGAATTATAAAAGACAAAATTATTGCTTGCAATTTACACATACAATATATAATAAATTTTTAAATTTACTATTACAGGTCTGGTATGCTTGGTGAAAAAATAATGTAAATAATTTACAGAGTGCATACATCCCGATTACGAAAGTCTATTCAGCTACTTAAGAACACGTTCTGCTATCTGTTCAACAATACAAGACATAATGCAAATAAATACTGAGAATATATTATTATGTAAGAGATCATTTCACATTGGAAATTTAAGTACCAGATTTCTATCTAAAGTTGAGTAAAATTATTTTAATTATATAAAAATAATACAAATATACACCACTGACATTAACTTAATAAAACGAAAATCACACATCTTCAAAGATTACTACTAATATATGCCATTATCTATGTTAAACGAGTACATTTTTTGCACAGTATTGCTTACACTCAATGATAATTATCCAACAATCTTCAGCTTCTACAATAGAAAGTGATCGTCCTATCAAAAGCATCTCCACTTCTGTGTTATGTGACTTCTCCAAGACGACAATATGAAATATTAACTCCAAACTGATGTCACTATCAGTTAAGATGACAAAAAGAATTATTAACTCCAAAGGCTAAGGCCTATAAAAAAATCACAAATGTGTCAAAAATAAAACCTTTGCTAATACTCGACATATTACAACTGGTACAAAACTAATCATAGACATAGATTATTTGGCCTTCACTTAACAGTGAATTAAGTTGACAGCACGTAATATAATTGATTATCAACAGGGAACAATATCACAGAACAAACGCTAAATTCTTTGGCTTGAGCGAATAGTTTGTAAATATCAGGAATCCTAAAAAACGGTCTTTATACTGATCATATCTTACAATTTGCTCTGAGGGATACTTCTACAATGAACGCTATGAACTGATATATATATATATATATATATATATATATATATATATATATATATATATATATATATATATATATATATATATATATATATATATATATATATATATATATATATATATATATATATATATATATATATATATATATATATATATATATATATATATATATATATATATATATATATATATAAATTACATTAACTAATTTTAAAGGTAATTCATAAGTTCTCAAATTTCTGAGCTATACTTTTAACATTTTTAGTCTCATTTACTCTTGGGACATTTACATTGCTTTTGACTTTTTTAGTAGGGACTTGATTCTTTTTTTCAACACACGCTTTAGTTTTTAAAAGCCCTATGTAATTTCCGGGAGTACTTTTGTTCACAGTTTTCTTGAACACTGCACTACCTTTATCACACTTTGTTATGCAAACTGAAGAATTCTTTTCATTGTAGTTTCCATTCTTTAAAGATAATTCTCTTGTGGTTGTATTAACAGAGGCAGAACTACTTCTTAAGCCTGTGCTTGTAAGAGAATTGTTACTTGTACCTCCCAGTACTTTTACTTCAGGTTCTTGAGTTATTTCCTTCACTGGGGATAGCATAGTCGGACCGCATGGCAGTACTGTTCTAGGAGGTGTTCTTGATTTGCTTAGTGTCATTACTGGCATATTCGAGTTTGATTTTGTTGCATTATGTTTGCTCTTAGATGCATGTACATTAGGTAACTGTTTTCCTTTCTGGCTATATGTATGATTATTAGATATTGTGTTTTTAGAGTTTGACAGCATAAAGGGGTTATCAGCTAGCTTTGGAACCGTAGATATTTCATCATGGCTCTTGCATAAGTTGCCAGCAATCTGTACCTCAGAATCATTTATTGTCCCCTTACCTTTATCCTCTACGGAAATGTCTACTGATATCGAATGTCGCAAATGTGGAGGATTTTGGTACGGCTGAGGTAAACTTTTCTTTCCACCATGACTTCCTGCTCTTGGATCAGTTACCAGTCTTCTAAGAGATATTTCCTTATGGTGATCTTGCAAGGTTGACTTTCTGATATCCTTTTTATTTACCTCAGTCTGTGTTCTGGAAGTATAAGACCTAAATACATTTACCAAACTAGAGAGTGATATATCAGCAGACGGACTTTCTTGCAGTTCATCTGCATCCTCAACAACACAGCCTGAGTCAACGGATATTGACTGATGATACTTAGGACGAGAGACTGGTTCTGGTAGTTTGTTGTTTACTGTTGGTCTTGAGGATTGTAGATGTGACCCTTTTAATGTTCCCTCATTTTGTTCAACATGGTCAAAGTAATCAGGGTGAGAAAGTCTTTTAACTTCTACATCAACTCTATATCCTTTCGATATTTTTCTTGGCTTTTCAATATCAGGATCTTTTTTCTGAAATGGTGCTCTAACTTTCCCTAAGGGTCCTGAAGCAACTAAGTAATGGACAGCTTTGGATATGGCACTGCAGAAGCAGTCATCAATGCATAGAGCACATGGTGGAGCTATCGAGGAGATCCATCCTCTGCCAGTCATTTCCCACCACAATCGAATCTTACTCCAGAAGCAGCCCAAAAGAACACATATTATGACCAATACAATGATGAGAATCAGAATGATCCATAAGGCAAGTACACCTGTGGACAACAAAAAGACACTTCATGTAAGCACCTATTATATATGTGGTTTACAACATCCCTTAATTAAAAAAACTAAAAGAAGATCAGTGTTATACGTTATGAAGATAAATACTGCTTTGAATCCAAAGACTTTTGTAAAAACCGAACTCAAGCCCTTAATAAAATGAAGCATCATCGCATGCACTGTTATGAGTTAAAACAGGACTGACCTATATTTCCTGAAGTACCAGATACATCTTTCTGGTCTACTGGAGAATCAGGACTATTAGGTAGTTGAGTGGTTACCAGTGGCTTTATATAGGGAGGGTTACTTATTCTAGATTTGTTTTTATTGTATGCGGTAGTCTTTCGTCTGTCATATCTTGGAGTTGTTGAGCTCGTTGGCCTATATGGCCGAGACGCTTGATGGGACCCGTCAAAGCGTGGATTATATGTTCTTATGTTAATAGAGTGGCTACCTGAAGCAATGTTAACTAGATCTTAAATTAGTTAGAAGTGCAAGCAAATCATACACTAAATATATGCAATTGTTTGCTGTATGTCATTAATTAGAAAATTTTTCTTTATACAGTATCACTAAGTATGTTGTTACAAATTTGGATTGAAATATATATTTCCAAACATGATAAAGTAAGCAAGTAAGAAAATAAGGAACTTTAAAGCAAAACAGATTTAGTATAACTTTTATACCCATGGAAAATAGGCATTATCGTCACTTGTGTTGCAAATTAAATCTTAAAATTCATAAGCCAATGATATGAGACTACAGTATATGCAATATTACTATCAGTATAGTTAAGTGAGCATTCACCTCCCTAAGTATCACATCTGCACGAGACTCTCAAAAGCAATAGGATTTTAAAAACGCTCAAAGTACATGCACTTCATAGTTCATACCAAAATAATAACTCTAATTCCACTAATTAGGTTTCAATAATGATAAATTCTAGGAAGGGAAATGGATAGTTCAGGACGGGAATGAAAAAACCTCAAGTAAAGACTTTGGAATATAATGTATGCATGAAACAATGATCTCATTGTATATTGCTATTATTAACAGTCCTGCGTCAATGAACGTTCTTTTCGCTTTACGTCAAGTCACATGTACGTCCACCAGAATAGAGTAAATAAAAACTTCTTGATCACACATTCAAGCCTGCACATTGCTGTCTAAATGTGCATCTCCATTCGTTGTAGTTAAAGTGAACACACTGTATTGTCAACAGTACACTGCAGTATTAGTACTGTATCATTATTGTTATTTATGATATATGCATTTTGTTGGCGTGCAGAACAGTACATACTGATTAACAGCAAAGTGAAGGTACAGTGTAGAGTACAATGCATACTTTTCTGTGAACAGTATTTATAACGATTACCCAGTATCCAAATTGCATCAAGTCTTTCATTTTGATATGTAACCAAGACATAATGCAATTCATGGCTGTAGCTCAAATGAAGACTGATGTTATTTAGTTTCATTGTACAATTTCATAAAATTCAATAGACATACCTCCCCTTCGAGACGGTGCCTGACCACTGTTGTACGAGCCTCCATGTCCTGGGTTGGCACAATCTGGAGGTGCATATCCTGGATTGCAGTGGCAGTTGCCCTGACTGTTACATATTCCTCGACCAGAACACTTGCGAGGGCAGTTCAGTCCATCATCAGTGCCAGGAACTTGGACACACTTTTGATTTAAGCACATCTGGAGAGTAAATCCGTTATATACTCTTACAACTGATGTTCATTTCAAAATTAAAATAGGTAATTAAAATTGTACCGCTAATACAGATTGTTGGGCAGTATAATATTCAAGCAAGAAATACTTCTTCAAGTAAAAATTAAAATGGGAGATTCACTGAGCTAAAAAATTCATATGAATTCCTTATGTATTTACCTTCCTGTCACCACAGCTTGCACCATTGGGCGTGAGCCAGTCCTCAGCAGGATAATGAGAAAGATAACCTTCTACATACTGGCAAAGTGATGAGCCAACCCATTTGTTACCAGTGTGATGATTTGTTCTGCCGCTTAACTCTACCTTGTCAATGCCACGAGCATCACAGTAAAGCGTTCCACAGCGTGAAGCGCTAGGGAAAACATTTTATTATAAATATTTATTATAAATATTTTTGAATTAGTTACATGATTATTTTACCTGGCAAAGAACTTTACATTGCAAGGATTAGAATAAAATTTTGCGTTTGAGCATTACCCTTCAGTGGAAATGTTAAATTCAGTTCAGTAACGAATGATGTCTATGGAACATAGCATGCAATACACATATTCCATATAAAACAAAGCTATTATAGATACTTGATAAATGCACAAGCAGAAATAAAAACCATTATAAGCAGAATATATCCATAACATTGAGTCCACTATACTGCATATCTTACTCTTTTTCACAGTAGCGATATTGGTCCCGAGACAAGTCAAATCCACAGTTACCAGCTCTGTCTCCCCTATGAGTGAGATTCTGGTAACATTGTTGAGATGACACATATGCTTGGTTACCCCACAACTGCCGACAACGATTAACATGGCTTCCACAAACACCTTTGTAGCAATGACCCTAAAATTACAAATATATATATATATATATATATATATATATATATATATATATATATATATATATATATATATATATATATATATATATATATATATATATATATATATCCCTTCAAGCAGTGTTACTTTATGCTCTCAATCATTATTTTCTCGCACAATGCTGTTTCACTTATAATACTTTTATGCTTATTGTATTATGTCTTACCAACTCCTGCGACTCTATATGCACTACAATTCATATGTTTGCAAAGTTATTTTATATTATATTCACTTTTAATTGAAGAATGTTATCCTAGATATACTGTTCCCACTAAACAATAACAACATATTCAAACATAAAACCAAACGGCAAGAAAGTTTGAAGTACCTGACCATAAGAACAATATGAGCCATCTCCTTTTTGAACATCACTTGGGCAAGACTCATTCTCTCCTGAACAGTACTCAGGTAAATCACAGTCGCTGTGAGCCTCTCGACAGACAGTGCCAACAGAATGTGGCTTACATGTCTGGAAATGAGTAATACGGGTAAGTACAATGGTACTGATACTTAAAAGTAATGTGTGATTAAAGGCGCTTCTTATTCTTTCAGAAAACCTAAGCAACTTACTATACATGCTGTCGCCTTTCCAAGAAGCATAAACATATTAAAATATTCAAAATTAGAAACTAAATTTCTATAATGCAACAAAAATATCATCTAAACTCCTAATTGTGACAATAAGTATTATTTCTTTGACATGTAACTAAAACATAATGCAGTTCATGGCTGTAGCTCAAATGAAGACATGTTATTTAGTTTTATTGTACAATGAAACATTGTACAATGAATCATTGTACACATATGATTACTTCATATGTGTACAATTATCTTATAACTTAAGAAGGCGGCTTACAATTTCAAATTTACCTTTTTATCTACATTTTACCTTACAAAATAAAATAGCTTTCAAAATATAAAGGTTCTTATGCGTTCCTAACTTAATACTCAATAGACTAATACAGCACTTACTTCAGTATTGCAGCAAGCACCAGAGGCGCAAGATGCTTGCTGGGCCAACCTGCAAGTTTTAGGATTACAGCATTTATTTTGGCAGAGCTCAGGTATACCGCAGTCACATTCTTCACCATATTCGACTATACCATTACCACAGCTGGTTGAATATGTCCTTGTGGGTATATTCTTCAAGCAATCGAAGTCAGTTGTTCTTAAATTCTTGCTTATGTATTCTCGACTGCAATCACTCCAGAACAGGTTGGTATCAAATTCTTGGACACTGCAATAGAATACTAATATTAATATACTGTAAACACTTTAGGTACCAATTTAATGAACCAAAATAGAGACATTTTTCACAGTAGTTTGAATAGTAATATATGACATAAAAATGCTCCAATATAAAGATATATTTATAATTTTCTTAGGATTAGATTTTCAGTATCTACTGTACTGTAAATATCACAGCTGTATTCTAAGTTTCTCTCTCAAAAGTTTTAAAATTGAACCTAGGTGCATCAAGTATAGTATATGCTAACAGGGCAAGCTCTGAGAGTCAGCTCACTCTCCTAACATATAAAGAACTTATTGTTTCTCAAGTTGCTCAGAAAGACTAGATCTTTTTTTACCTAACACTCACACCACTTAAGCAATCAATTTAAACATAGGTACTGAGTGGAGATTTGTAGCTCTCGGATTGTTCGGTGCAGAGACTGCTGTTTTCCTTCCACCTCCAGACTAGAACTTTATTACTCCTCTCTTCCCTAACTCTTATGACCTTTCTTCCTTCACACAGCTGACCTATGGTCATCTTAAGGCCTAATTCTGCCATATTTCTAGGTCTACATTGCTTTGACTAGTCTTTCCTCCTGTCCTTTTCTTACTGTTTATCATTCTATTATTCTACTTTGTTCTTGAGCTGCTACTTTTTCTTCTCAATATTTTCTTGGTGCCCGGGATCGATGAGAGTAATTTTCTTTGTCCGTCCCAGTGTCACACTCATAAAAATAAAAATAAAACACTTACAACGTAATATTTAGATAATATTTACACTTTTGTATCACACTGACTAAGAGTAAGTTTAATCTCTATAATCTAAATCTTACTTCAAGCTCGCTTCCATGATGGAATGGGCGTTCCTGCAGTTTCCAATACGAGGGAAATAGTCTCCTTCACCGTCATGCTTCATCCCGAAATTATGACCCATTTCATGGGCAAGAATAGAGCCTACAATGCCAGGATGCTCCTTCACATCTTGCACGATGTTTACCGACTTGTCGCCACTGGAAGAGATAATTTTATTTTTATTTTTTAAGAGGCACACTGAAGCTGAAATAATAATTTAATATAAAAAAAGAGGAGAGGTAGAGTGAAATGGAGAGAGAGCAGGAAAAAGCAGATAACTTATGGCTGAGGAAGCATAAATGGGAGGAAGAAATTACTAAGTATAAGGGAGATATATATGGCAATTCAACAAACAAGGACGAAGATGGTTAGCATCAAGAAAACATTGATAAAGAGAATGGTAAATGGTTGCAAGGCAGAATAAGTAACAATCCAGATATTTGGGGAATGACAACTAACGTGACAACACACGAGACAGTAACCTAAGTAAAACTACAATAACACTTGAACAAAGACACCTACTCAAGAGCTACTAGTTAAAAAGTAAATTGCTTTAAGAAACTTTAAAATTAATTTGTAAAGCACGGGGTGTGACCATCCTTTAAAATATTTAAGGCCAGCTACTTTGTAAGATAGGTTTTGTGAAGCTATTGTCACATCAAAAAACAATACTATGGGACTCTTTCTCGTGTTACAATGGTAAGGAACAAAAATCAAGTAATCACAGACACTGAAAAAAAACTGTCCAAATGCAAAGTTTATACAGTATTTGGATCTTTAGGGGTAAACTTATACCTTTAAACTGGCAGATAGATAGTGTTTTAATTTTCTCAGAAACTACAATGGCAAACAATAGTCAGTACTCACTAGCACATTGCTCCTGTAGATGCAACACCTCCCGCACCATACTCCAGCTCACGCCTGGAAACATGTGCAGTTTCATAAATTTTGTAAAAAAAAATCTAAAAATCACAATCTGTCCGAGATCACGAAATATGTGTTCACGTCTATAGTCTCCTACATTTAAATGTGATCTCATTTATCCAGTTGAGTTGGCAGAAGCTTAGAATGTCAAAATAAAGATTACCTCTCCAAGTATCTAATGCATTTCCTTATAACGTATTAGACTAATTAATATAATCTCATTATGGAGCATTAAATTGTCCACAGGTGCGTTAACCAGTAATCTTAAGATTTCAGTAACTCTAATATGGCACTGGCTTAAAAACGGCACAGCAACGTAAATATGTCACTAATATAAACTTCAAGATACTCTTTTCAGAATACTTCACTCTAAATTCTACACTTCGATCACTTCACATAAAGAAATCTTGACGAGATATGAAGCATATTCAATTTGGGGAGTGGCACTGTAATAACTTTTACATACAAGTTCTATCAGAAATTTTTCCAAAATACATCCAAGTCTGCAATTAGAAGTGGATCTAGAAAAGATACAAATCCTCGGCACCAAATGTCAATGAATAAATATAATAAAATTAATCCAGATATATGAAATAAAAAGTCATCCAGTGTTCTTCGATTCAATACTAACAATCTTATATAACAAAGAACTTGAGGTCAAACACTGGTTAAACCTAAAATTTGCTGGAAGTGCAAACTGCAGGGTCTTTTGGACGTCAATAGGACTGTCCAGGACGGTTCGATATTAAGTCTTCCTTCAGTTACGGTTCTTATTCTATGCTTAAATCAACACCGAATATTCTGGGATATTCATTACACATCTCTTATTATCCATCCACATATGACAAGTCACAACACTCCACATCTCTGTTTCTTTTACTTTATGTCGGCCCAGGCTCGATGAGGGAAAATTTATTCATTTTTTTTGGACCGAGGGCACAAAAAAATGGATTAATAGTTATTACCAAACTCCTGTAATATACATTAGTCTTCCCTGCAGATCTGAATACTGCATACATAAGTGCATATTCAAAATAATAAGGGGAAGTTTACATCCACACCCCCATAGAGTGGATAACTGTCATTATGGATTTCCGGTGTCTTTTATTAACTTTCTTAATAAAAAATTAGAATTTGTTAGAGTTGACTAGATTCGTTAGTGGCCAGCCTATTTAGAAAAGGATTGTGGTTGCAGATACTTTGGCATTATCAACCCATTGGGGTGTGAAAGTAAACATTTACCACACAAATACCCCGAAGCTCATTTCTAATTTTCCTTCTCGTGACTCAATAAACAAGTTACTGACTTTCACACTTAATAACTTAATAGAAGAGACTTACGTAATAAGCATGAGATTGTCGTATGCTTTTTCCGGGGTCTCACTGATCATTTGCTCTCTGTATTTTGTCATGGAATTTAAGGTCTTTTCCTTGATGGGATAAACATTGGCACGATTTCCTGACCTCCATAAGTGGACATCCGCTAGAACCACCACGACCCCCAATGGCTTATACAACTAATCAAATGAAAAAGGAAGTAAAGCGTGATTTACTATAAATAATAATAATAATAATAATAATAATAATAATAATAATAATAATAATAATGTCATGTTATTTAAGGATTAAAATATCTAAATAGAAAATGAAATTTCCAAATAAGGGAGTTGATTAAAAAAAGAAAAACTGAAAAATCGTGTACAGTGTACAGCAGTGAGGTATTAGGAGATAAAAGATATCCAAAATAAGACTTACATGATGTTTCACTACATATTACAAACGCACACCTACTGTGTTAAACAAGCCAGAGCATCAACTCACCATATTTGCCACACCCACAATTTGATTGATTCTATTAAGAGCGTTCTCGCCGTGATGCTGACAGAAGCTGTAGTCACCAATGACAACTAATTCGACGAAAAGAGTACCCTTCGCTGTCCACAGGGGCCCTTGTGTAATGGCATGACGTTGCACCTGTTTAAAATATTAAATACGTGGCCGGTAATAAAGTCACAAATAATAATTTACAAGTTAGGTTAGGTTTTTCCTGTGATTTTTTTTTTACCTGGCTTCAATAAATGAGGTTGTGTCTTATAATTTTACACACACATACACACACGCACATATATACATGTGCAGTATCAACGAACAACAGTTATTTGTTTTAGCAGATTAATGTTCCATAGAACAATTTTCTGATTAATGTGTGATAAAGTCCGTTTTTACCATAGTCTATGAAAAATAACTCACAGTTGCTTCATATATGATAAAATTATATGAAATTATATCAATAAGCAATATTCATTAGACATTGCTAAATGTATATAATGCAAAGTAAGCATAAGTATCATTTGTATATCAGCGGTAGTGCCTGTGGGAGTGCACGTTCCTACGTACAGTAATTAGTGCCTGTGGGAGTGCGCATGTTCATACGTACAGTGATTGGCGTAATACAAAAAAAAAATAGACTAAGTCGAGACTCACCCTTAATTCAGAAGGTATCTCATTTTGGCGCTCTTCTTCCAAACTTCTTTTCACAATTTCAGGAAAAATATGACCTGTGGAATAGGAGTTATTATAATTCAACTGTATGAGAATATAATGATAATGTCTTTATGTAGGGAAATGATGAGGATTAAGTAAAGACAGCGACTCCCAGTACATTAATAACCCAGTATATTGTTAGGTTGGGTTAGGTTAGGTTAGGTTAAGCATCAATCTAACCTAACCCAATCTAACAACTTACGCGATTACTTAATGTACTAGGAGTTATCATCCTTACTTGATCCCAAGATGGTAATGAATGTAAAAAAAATACTGAAAAGTCAATAACCGAATATTCTTGGATATTCGTTACATATGTCTTATCCCTTCACATCTGACAAGTCACAATAGTCCCCATCTCTTTTTCTCTTTATGTTTTCTTCGTGCCCAGGCCTGATGAGGCTAGATTTTTTTTCTTTTTGCCCGTCCTGGTGTCAAAAAAAAAAAAAATCTTAACTAGGAATGAATTCACCTAATATTATAATGTAGTTCTAAGAGATTTATTTTTAGCTATGGGTGAAAGAGCAAACACGAATCACATATTATTAATCACACAAATTATGGTCATTATTATTCATTAAGTCTCTTACCTGTGTCATTTGTCATGTTCAGGAAAGTTTGATCAATCTTCTCGCTCGGATGTGATGAAGAAATATTTTTTGCCGTTAGATTATATCTACATTCGGGAATGTTTTCTTCGGTCCCTCTCTCGTGATATGGATACTCGAGATTTCTATGACCAAAGGAACCATAGGTCATTAGGGGCAAAGCTGGTGATGAGTCATCATCGTTAGAGGTCAGAGGTGACCTTGCACTTGTGTCTGAAGTGAGATCCATTACCTTGGCCCCTGCACTCCTTCGTGGTAGGGTTGCTACCATTGCATCTTCCTTTTCTAGAAGGAGAGTAACGTTTTTCTCCCACGACCTCGGCAAAGGAGGGTGAGAGTAGCTCTGTAAGGGTGTAACAGACTCGACTGTGGTTAGCCGTGACGTCAGATTGTTATATGACGTCACCTGCAACGCAGGCAGCGTGGTCGCGTGGATGATCATGAGGGAAAAGAGGAGGGAATGGACAGAAGATGCAAGGAAGGGGTAAGCTCCTCTTAAAGAGGTCATGGTCACTTAAGTGTGCTACTGGTCTTCCTCTTTCTTTTCCTTCCTCTTCCTCCTTTTTACTGCACCCACAAAGAGCCTCATCAATGCTCAACTATATATAGCATAAAGGAGTTCAAGCTTGACTCATCCATCACAGCATCATTTAAAGCTTTAGTAAAGTATCTCATCTGAAAAAAAAAGCGATTAATTGTAGACAAAATGGGCTGTGATAACTTTCATTATATTATTAAAGAGTTAAGGAAAACATCATATTATATACATACATATATTTACACACACACACACACACACACACACACACATACATATATATATATATATATATATATATATATATATATATATATATATATATATATATGTGTGTGTGTGTGTGTGTGTGTGTGTGTGTGTGTGTGTGTGTGTGTGATTACCTAATTGTGCTTACGGGAAAGAGCCCAAAGCTCGTATATGTGTGTGTGTGTGTGTATCAACACTTATCTCGAATTTATAATTTTGCTTTCTTATCTCCAGGTTCCTTATCAGTCAATGCTACCTTTATACACGCTACGTTGTGAGAATTTCTAAGAGATGTAATACATGTCTTTAACATACGTAGTAAATAAGCTACTAAATACCCGGTCATACACATAAATTTGCGGAGCACAAAGACAATTCAAGAGTTTGAGGAGAATAATATTAATAGGAAAGAATTTACATGGGCATTTGTGCACTTTTAAAGAACAGGGAAAATATATCAACTAACACCCATCATTGCTATTCTTTCTTCTGAACACATCACCAAAAAACATAATATGCGTCTATTCATCTATCTACCTTGACTACCCCCCCCCCCAATTGGGGGTTAGCCGACATAAACAAAAATAAACAATTTTATTAGGCAAAGTATTTAGTTACAATTTACTTTTTTGATGTAATGACTCCATTGTATATATCTAAGAAGCAACAATGGAAGCACTATAAATATGTCATAAATACCCCATTGAATTTTATAGATTTTCATTAGTGCTGATTTTTGGTGTTACACTTAAGATAAATCTATTTTACTTTCCTTTTCTTATTATATACGAACTTTTGTTTTTCTCGCTATATCTGAGTTTCTAATTCACATTTTGATCATTCATAAGAACTGCGGTGCTGCACATATTCAACCTCTTTTCAGTCACTATCTGAACAAGGAAAATACGATGTTAAGCTTCCCTCGCACATGAAATACAATAAACTCAACCAGTTCCCCTCACCTCATAGCACGTGGCACTCCCTTGCACTACCCCTCGTTCGCGTTCAAAGCTGAACTGTCGTTCAGACTGAACTACAGCTGAGCTCATCGTCTACTAACTTTTGACGCCTGTGATTTGTAAGGATGATATGAATCTCACCAAGGGTTCATCACCACCCCTCCCCATCCTCTACGTTTTCATCTAACAACTTAACTCCCAACACACACAAGTACATGGCACTAAACACACATACGAACACACTACGAACACTTACTTGATTGTTTTATCAGACATTTCCTATACGCTCCTCTGCAGGTCTTGCTAGTGTCTAGAATCTGACAACCTCTCATATCTGGCACCACTCTAGAACTATTCTTACTATTTCCAATTCTACATTCAAACGACCACCACCACATCGTCTAGAGACCCCACAGCTACCTCCTCTCTCTTTCCTCCCAGGGGACAGTTATTATACACACAGAATGACTAGCTTTTATATATATTTAGATAGAGGAAGTAAACATCTCACCTCTCCCTTCTGGTCTTATGAAATAATCAGGGCTTTTTTAGAGAATTTCTTTAAGCAAAAA
The DNA here is from genome assembly GCA_037179515.1 of Halocaridina rubra. NCBI lineage: Eukaryota > Metazoa > Arthropoda > Malacostraca > Decapoda > Atyidae > Halocaridina > Halocaridina rubra. The sequence continues at coordinate 4,275 of JAXCGZ010010152.1, read as the reverse complement.
TCTATAATATTCAATCAGGTTTTTTTTAGAGAATTTCTATAAGCAAAAATCTATAATATTCATTCCCTTTTCTCGTTATCTTTCTACCCAATTTACTCATATTGGACTCACTGACTCATCAAGAGTAATCGGTACAGATGAATCTGTGTGAGGCTGAGTGCATGAGGGAGCGAGCGACGGTTGATTCCTAAACAGATGCTCCATATAACTACCAAGACCCACAGTAGAATCTGACACATGGCTAAATCTTTTATGATACTTCCGAGTAATTGTATACCAACTTTTGTTTTACTCTGGTTTTATCAAACACAAGATTTGCATTGTGGTTTATTTACAAGACAGTGTGATCCATTAATATTATGAATCTTCTCTTTTAGCTTAGTAAGAAGTAAAAAAAAAATTGTTTCCTAAAGAATTTCCTTAAGAACCAATATACTAGATATTATACGAGAAAACTTACTGACTTGTGGAAAGCTTCTGAGTATAATCGAAACAACTGTTTTTTGTACATGGACCTAATTTAGTCTCAATACTAAGTGACTAAAATAGTGTTTTTTTTTTTAAGAGTGTGACACCGGGACAGGCAGAAACTGCCCTCATCAACAAAGGCCCGGGCACGAGAAAATACCAAGACGAAGGAAAAGAAAAAGGTTAAGGGAAAGGCAGAGATGAGGTAATGTCACACAAAGGAAAAAGACAGACAGAAAAAAACAGTCAAAGTAAAGAGGACCCAGAGATGTGGAGGACTAGGCCCTGAGATGACGATAGATCTGCTTTTTGAAGGATGAAAGGTCAAAAGAATTAGGAAAGACAGAAGGAGGAAGAGAGTTCCAGAGTCTGGAGGTAGATGGGAAGAAGCAGTCGCTGCACCGACCAATTCGCGAGCTACAAATCTCCACACAGTACCTGTGAGATGAGGCCGCTTGGCGAGTGTTACGCGGCCTCGGCAGTGGAGGAGGGATGCAACTCGCCAACTCATCAGAGCAGCGATAGAAGTAGTAGCGATAGAAAAGCGAAAGGGAAGACACCTTACGGCGAAGAGAGAGAGAGAATCCAGGTTAAAAGTAAGAGAAGGATCATTAATGAGTCTGACTGCCTTAGATTCAACCCTATCAAGAATTTCCCTTAGATTAACACAATTCGAGGAAAATAGAAACTATATATATATATATATATATATATATAAATATATATATATATATATATATATATATATATATATATATATATATATATATATATATATATATATATATATATATATATATATATATATATATATATATATATATATATATATATATATATATATATGCTTGTGAAAGTTACTTAGGCTAAGAAAATTCTTCAGCCAATACATTCTCCTCTTTTAAGTTTCAACATGAAATCTGCTGAAGTCTGTAGGACTGCTATACAAGAATTAATAAAATCCTGCTCAATGAAGGTAAAAGTGAAACATGCCCTCTAGAGGCTCTAGTCGTCTGCACAACCTAGGCATTTGTGTAATTATTTCCAAATTGCATTTACGGGAAAAAGAAAAACACATTTCTCTTAATTCCCCGTTTCTTGGTCACCAATTTTTAGTAACACATGTATGTATATGAGCTAAATGTGCTCTCTCTCTCTCTCTCTCTCTCTCTCTCTCTCTCTCTCTCTCTCTCTCTCTCTCTCTCTCTCTCTCTAAGAACTGCAACGGTTTTCCGTTGCGGTTTTCAACAACCACAAGTTACATGACACAAACGGATTTTCTAAAATACAGAACCGTAAACATATGG
>JAXCGZ010010151.1:42500-45170 GCA_037179515.1 Halocaridina rubra | reverse complement strand
AAAACCATACTTGTGCATACATATGCATATGTAATGGCCGCAATTCCCCTTGTAAGGGGTATGGCCGAGTCAGTGCACACACATTCACCAGAAACCAGTTCATCCCAGTCACTCCTCTTAGCTCCTTAGGGATAATGAGCTACCACAATTCCCCTCCACCACAATACTTGGGTCACGCAGAGAGTAAGTGGACAATGTGAAAATAGGTATATAAATGATAAATGAATAATAATTTTGCTAAAAGTAGAGATATCAAAGCATAACGAGTATGTAGCCCAAATTTAATTTCAAACTTTATAACAGTATTCATTGATACCTACTTTTGGTATTCGATTTATACATACCACAAGCACGCGCTCGCTAGCACACACACACACACACACACACACACACACACACACACACACACACACTCATATATATATATATATATATATATATATATATATATATATATATATATATATAGTGTGTGTGTATGTGTATGCGTGTGCATATGTGTGTGTGCGCTTATGCGTGTTCATGGGTGTATGTGTGTGTGTGTAATAATGATTCGCGGAAGAGGTGTATTTGCTCTAATTTAAACCCGACTCAACCACGAGCCCTAACATCTTTAAATTATGTACGAGTACTCAATAAACCTCTACCAATCGACTCATTTTCTTTTGGGGTTCAGCCAAGCTTGTAAAGTGAGGAGGTAAGAGACGATGTAAAAAATGTCGATTGGCGTATTTTTTCGGTTTTTCACCTATAAGTAATACGTTTATGTACATAACATATCTTGAGGCTTCATTTACTTGTACTATCGTTCTTTTAAGATCCTTAAAAAATTAACCTTTGCTTCTTAGTTCAGAGGAACGAAGGTTAATTTTCCGTAATTATTAAGTTTATATGCTAGTAAAGACTATATGTGTATGCTTTTATGTGTGTGTGTGTGTGTATATATATATATATATATATATATATATATATATATATATATATATATATATATATATATATATATATATATATATATATATATATATATGTATAGAGTGTGACCGTGGCTCAAGCGGTAGCGTCCGCGACTCTGAGTCGTCAGGTCGAGGGTTCGCGCCCCGTCACGGTCTGAGGTTAGCAAGGGCATGCACTCAGGGTAACGATTACCTCTGCCAAAACAAGTCCTTCGCAAGAAGGCAACCGTTCTAGCCCTTGGTTAAAAAGGGAGTCCGTGACGTAAAACAGGAACACACACACACACACACACACACACACACACACACACACACACACACACACACACTATATATATATATATATATATATATATATATATATATATATATATATATATATATATATATATATATAACAAAATGAACTGGAACTTCCACTAGAGCTAGAATGACAGTAGAGGATCCGGTTCATCTTTTGTTATGATTGCTTTGACCACATCAACTAAGCTCTGCACTCCTGTTCTACAGGTCCCTGGTTCGAATCCCGATTGTAGGAGTCAAAATATTACTAATTATTTCATTGGAATCCGGTATTGTAACACACTAAAGAATTTTTAAATAACTATGAATATGTACACTACAAATAGACCCAAAATACTTAATTAAAATTCCTTCTTCGAAGGAAAGAGTCTTAAGATCGCTTAGAACTGCTTCCGGGGAATGGTCCAGAGAACAAGACCTGATAAAAAAAAGTATAAGGAACAAACGCATCAAGGAAATAAAACTTGAATAGTAATTGAAAGTCAAATGGAGAACTGGGTCTGTGCAAAATGAAAGCAAAAATAGTGAAGAAGGAAAACTGGGAATGATTGCTGCTAATTGGGGAAAAACTTGCAAAGTTATCTTTTGAGAATTTACATATTGAAAGGGCCTAAAGACTTCTAATTTCTCAGATACCTCCAAAAACACATGTGTATTTTGTGTTAATTGGTAAAAAAAAAGAATTCCTGTTCATGTATGCTGATACAATGATCATTATAGATATAAACATCTTAGATTCCTCTGCCAGAATTTTCGCGAAATCGATACCTCTGAGAGAGGGAAAATTTGGAGAGATGAAATCCATTCTTTACTTCGAGTATTGTTTCAGCCAGTCCTCTTCCTGTTGTTTATCATTCTCTTGCTTCTGCCTTGTCCTTAACATTCTACTTTTTCTTCATCTCGATGTTTTCTTGGTACCCGGGCCCGATGAGGGCAATTTCCTTGCCTGTCTCAGTGTCATATTCCTAAACAAAAATTCTATATTCAGTGAAAGATCGCTCTCTGACCATGGTTAAAGTCTCTGGAAACATTTACTCAAAAACTAATACAAATTACTCGTCCATATCCTATTTTGTTTTTTAATGAAAATATATATTAATTTCTTAGAGATCTGCTTCGAATAAGAATGTGGATATTTAGGATTTATTTAGAAAGAACTTACCTGACATATTATTGTCATTGGAAAGTTATTCCCAAACTCAAAGTAATAATGTATTTGAATTTATGTTAAAAGCCAGAAGGTGACATGACCTCACTTATTTCCTTGCAGTTCACATTTCGTTGATAATAATAATAATAATAATAATAATAATAATAATAATAATAATAATAATAATAATAATAATAATAATAATAATAATAGTGATAAAAATAATAATAATAATAAAAAAAATATTATTATTAATAATAT
>JAXCGZ010010151.1:0-25000 GCA_037179515.1 Halocaridina rubra | reverse complement strand
TAGTTTGATCTCTTCAGTTGTCAGTTGTTTATATCCGTCAATACATAAATAAATAGATACGCACTCATACGCACACACACGCACACATATATGTATGTGTGTGTTGTGGGTAGGTGCATATGTGTGTATATGTGTGTGCGTATTTGCGTATATGTTTGTATGCTTTTTTATCACCATTATTTTGTAATCTAGTGTGTTTAAGATTCAGTTTTTAGGTCTGTGTTTTCAGTTTTTTTTTTTTTAGACGACCGAAGCAGAATGATGGTGGTCTTAGTGGTGGTATTGGGTTATTGTGTCTAAACTGGATGAGATAGGAGTTATTTGGCTTTCTGGTGAATGGACCTGTGCTTTGACTGGGCCACCCCCTTCCAAAGGGGATTGAAGCCAATGCATATGTATTAATATTTATGATTTTTGATGTGTGACACCGGGACGGGTCAATAAAATTACCCTCTATCAAGCCTATGTAACAAGCAAGCATTTTAGAAAAAGTAGCAGCTCAAGGACAAGGTAGAAATAAGAGACGGATTACTAATAATACTGACAGGCTGAAGAAATAGTTAAAGTAAACAAAATCAAGAAGTATTGCAGGATTTGAAACTGAGGTAACGATAGACCAACTCTTTGAAACAATAATGGTCATGATAGGGAAAACAGAAGTAGGAAGAGAGTTCCAGAGTTTAAAAAAATGGGAGGAAAGACGCAGTCATTGGACCGACCATGACGCGAGCTACAAATTTCCACACAGTACCTGCGTGAAGCGGCCGCTTGGCGCGTGTTAAAAGATGACGTTCTGCGTGAGGAGAAAGAGAATCAAGAATAGAAGTAAGAGCAGGATTATTGATGAATCTGATGGATACAGATACAACTTTATTAAGGAGATAACTGTAAGAAGAAGCACTGCAGATGTGCGAGCAACATTCTAAACCGGGACGGATACGACCTTTATCGGTGTTTTTAATTGTAATGTGGAATAGTAATGACAATAACAAAGCAGAACTCCCAAATTCATAGATGCAGGTTTAGCTATTTGGTATATGTGATTCCTTCACGAAAGGTAGAGGCTATTTGAATTCCTAATATAATAAAACTGAGAGGGGATTTTTTTTTTTTGGGGGGGGGAAACAATAGGGCTATCAGGACGAGAAGAAAATAAATAGCTACCAACTGAGTCTTGGAGGCATTAAATTGAACTAAATTTTGGGTACCCCACTCAGATACTCTGCAAATCGGCGTTCAGAGTTGAAGAAAGAATGATGCGAGTCCTGTCCTGGATTATCGCGCCTAATAGAGGGTTTCTCCATCCCCCTCAGAACTATAGTAAGCAAGAGTTAGATATTAGATTCGAATAAAAAACTAGAAAACATAAAAGAAATATATTGTTACATAAATATAAACTTTAAAGAGGTTTATTTACAAAATGCTATTTCCATCATCCATTTCTCCTGCCTTTGGAATCTTTTTTTTTTTCTTATAATTTGATTTGTTCTAAGAATTATTCTCTCAATGAAGAATGAAGTATTAGAAGCTCAAACTGAGCATCCCCACACCCTTATAAACAACCTTGAAAAGTTCTTCCAATGATGTAGGACTCCCTACCAGGGATTGAGAAAATATATGTAAATAAGAGCACCAACACTGATAGAAAAATGACGAGTGGTCTATAAAGTGGATCAAAATTCTATGTATTAAAATGCTATGAATACTGAGATTGGTAGCTCGTGGATGGGTAGGTGCAGATATACTGCTTCTTCCCATCCACCTCCAGACTCTGGAACTCTCGCTCTCCTTCTGTCTTTCCTAATTTTTATAACTTACCTCATTTCAAAAAGTAGATCAATCGTCATCTCAGGGCCTAATCCTGCCATATCTCTAGGTCATCAATACTTTGACTATACTTTCAGCCTCTCCTTTTCCTATTGTGTATCATTCCTTATTTGTCTTGTCCTTAAACTTCTACTTTCTCTTCGTCTTGATGTTTTCTCAGTGCCCGGACCTGATGAGGGCAATTTTCTTGACTGTCTCGGTGTCACACTCATTAAGAAAAAAAAATCATTCTGAAAACCTAACTTGAATATAGTCAGTCTATCGAAAACAACCTCGAAATTATTTTCAAGCAAGGAAAGACTTCCTTCTAAGGAGGATTTAATAGATATGTAAAATAAAATCCCCAAACTCAGATAGAATAACGAGGTATATTTAAACAATAAAGATTTCATATTCGAAGCCCGAATCTGACATCTTCTATTTTTGAAAACAACCCTAACCTATCCTGCAAAAGATGACAGATATCTTATGAGGGAGTAAAAAAAAGAAATTGTCTTAACAAAATACAACCTATTATAAATGGCAATGTAAATTTCCTTCCGAAAATAGTGAAAACAAGTCTGAAAATCCCTTGACTGATGACAGACTTCCTACGAGGGGAAAAAGAAGAATATGTAACTTAAAAGTACAAGCTTTTAGGATGACATTGGCTTAAATATATACATACATACATATACCTTGGCTGTTTCCCCCTTTAATTGGGGGGTAGCCGACATCAAAAAAGGAAAACAGTTTGGGGAGAAGTTATTCTCCCCTCTACTCCCCTTCTTCTTTGACGTCTCACAGGAGGTTGGTACAAGGGGGGGAGTCCTAGTCCCCCCGCCCCGTCCACTTATATATATATATATATATATATATATATATATATATATATATATATATATATATATATATATATATATATATATATATATATATATATATATATATATATATATATATATATATATATATATATAAAACACAAGCTGTTTTTCTCTCGAAAAGCTTAAATTGAGAATATCCACTCCCTTGAAAACAAGCTTGGAAAAAAAGAAAAAAAGGACGAGGTCTTTAAACAATAAAAAATTACAATTTTGAAACTCAAATTGAGCAGCCTCGCACACTCTTGAAAACACCCTTAAAAATCCTTGAAACGATAAAAGACTCCCCGGGAGGGAAGAAAATATGTGTTAAAATAAAAGCTCAAACTGTGTTAGAATAGAAAGAAAATGTCGACAGAGGCGAGAATCGCCGGAAGGAGGAGGTCGGGCGGGCCAAAAATGACTTCATCGATCAGGGCTGTCATTTTTTGACAATATTCAGGTGCAAGATTCAACGAAAAATGACGAAATTCCTCTCGAGAGAATAAAAAAAATATATATAAATGATTAATCTTTTCTGTCGTCGGGTTGGAGATTATTTCGCCTTAAACTCAGTTTGGATGATTTGTGTGTGTGTGTGTGTGTGTGTGTGTGTGTGTGTGTGTGTGTGTGTGTGTGTGTGTGTGTGTGTGTGTGTGTGTGTGTGTGTGTGTGTGTGTGTGTGTGTGTGTGTGTGTGTGAATTCGAAAATACTTTCGTCCCTACTAACAAGAAGAATTTAGATGAAAAGTTACTAACAAGAAGGATTTATATAAAGGAATTATTTTTTACTCTCCTGCATATATTAGCTGAAGGGGACCACGGTAGCCGAGTGGATCAAATTCTCGAATCGGGAGTAGTCAGAGCCCGCGAATCGAGCCTTACTTTTGAACAGAGAGAGGACACTGCCTATGTCCATCCCCATAACGGGTACTAGTAATGACACATTAAAAATTATTTTTCCATAGATTAACGTGAATGATAGCATATGTGTATATTAACTCCAGATTATTTTCTCCTGTAGGCAATAAAGCATTATACACGGATTCTATCCATGTATAGAATTAAGCGTCCTCTGCCTCCCTTAGTTCATGCTTCTTTTTCTTTCTTTCTGGATACTCTATTTTCTTCTAATAGAGCGAGGAGTTAATGTCGCCTCTGTGTTCCTCTGCGTGTCCTAAATGTCGACTGAACAGCATGGAACAAAGGAATTGGGAATCTCCTCTAAGTATTCTCCTCCTGCGAGAAGTTGAGGCAGTGATTCCCAACCGGGGTTCTGCGAGAAACCGTAAAATAATTATGCGCTATTACAAAATCACAGTGATCTTAATCCATAATTCCTACTCAACAACAAATTGTTGACTTATTTGTGTGAAATCTCATGTGATGTGATTGTAGATTTCATATGAAATATTTTGCTCAAGAACTTTTCTTAAAACAATAATATATATATATATATATATATATATATATATATATATATATATATATATATATATATATATATATAATATATAGATATATATATATATATATATATATATATATATATATATATATATATATATAGGGGTTCCTTGAAATATGAAAAATTATTACAAGGGTTCCTCCAAGGTGTAAAGGTTGGGAATCACTGAGTTAAGGCTTACATGGAGATGTAATATGAAATCTCAATAAAAATAGCCATTCTAATTAAGTGTGCAGGTGACCTGCCCCCTCTCCTTACAAGAGTGTTGATGCCTTTGTAAATAGATATAGAACTCTTCTCTCATGCACCTTATGGACGTTTAGAGCCATCGTTCATGGATGGTCATTAGGTTGCGTTTCCTGAGCAGTTGCTATTCACCAGTGGCGGCCAAGGCCTCTCTTGGTTTCTTATTTTGGTCCACTATTTCGTATATCATATATTTGGAGTAGTCCTTTACAGCGGGCTTACCCCATCCGCCACCCGAGGGACGAGCCTAGAAGAATTTAATAACATTATTTTTTTTTTTCATTGTTAAGTTTAGAATACTTGTTGACGCTGCTAATGAGAATAAAGCTATAAAAAACAGCATAGAAATAGAGGAGGCCAGAGGCTCATTAAATTATTCTCTAATTACGAAAATATTGATATTTCGAAAGCTTCATATTCTTTCTTTATAGAGGAAAACTGCATTTGATAAAGAAAGTAGGAAAACATTATAAATGCATATCTTTTAGATACCTTCATTTGATATACAAGCATGCATACATACATACATACATACATACATACATACATACATACATGCATGCATACATACATACATACATACATACATACATACATACATACATACATACATACATACATACATACATACATACATACATACATACATACATACATACATACATACATACATACATACACACACACACACACACACACACACACACACACACACACACACACACACACACACACACACACACACTCACACACATACATATATATATATATATATATATATATATATATATATATATATATATATATATATATACACACACACACTCACTTACACACACACTCCTTGCCCATGTTACCCTCATTATTTAGGAATGTACAATTTTTTCAACCCCTGATTCTTTAAAGAGGTTCCATTTGTTTGTTTTCCAATACAAGTAAAACTGTCAGAGTTGGTTTCTTCCAAAAGATTATACGTAAGCCCTCCGAGCTGTTTAACTTCCAGCGCTAAGAGAAGGGAAACAAAGAAATTGCCCAGAGCACAGTCATTTTTCCCTCTCCCTTCTGGAAACTGGAGGAAAAGGGAGAGAGGGCGAAAGAAAGAATGATAATTAAAACAACATTACAGAAAGAAGATGGCTGAAAAAGAGAGAAGGAAAATTAAAAGAAAATAGAAAAAGAGAAATTGTAACATTAATTTTCGTGAGATCAGCCTATTTATTCTCGTCATTTGGAAAGTGGAAAATATAATTGATAATAAATGAACAGACTAGCTTAGTGAAACTAGACGAAAATAATAATAACAGTATGAGAGAGAGAGAGAGAGAGGAGAGAGAGAGAGAGAGAGAGAGAGAGAGAGAGAGAGAGAGAGGAGAGAGAGAGAGAGAGAGAAAACATCGAAAATGCCCAGAGAGCATTTATTTTTCCCTCTCCGACTCTGGAAACTGGAAATAAACAGAGATGTCAAAGTAAAAGAACAGACAGTACTAATTCATGCTCAGGAAACTGGAAGGAAATAGAAATGACAGAAAAAGAGAATCATGCATCAGAATAGCTTAGAGAGTAGTAAGTTTCTCCAAGAATCTGAGAGACAAAATGATATAGGAAAAAAATATTGAAGCAGTAGTGTTGCCAAAAGAGCAGTCTTTTATCTCATGGCATGGATGAGAGAGATGAAAAAGAAAGAGAATTAAAAGATCAGAATTGCCTAGAAAAACCGGAAGAAGTAAAAAGAATGGTAAAAAAATAAAAGAGTTGAGTAGGCCATGGAAGGGTATTTTCATCCCCCGGAAACTGAAAGAAAAGAGAAATTTGATACAAAGAAAATCAAAACAACAGAATAGCCTAGATAATATCTGCTTTCCGCCGTATAGAGATATAGAAAGAAATCAGAGAGAAAGAAAGAAAGAAAGAAAGAAAGAAGGGTATGTAACAGTATGTACTAGATAAAAATATTTTCACCAGAAAGAAAGAGAAAAAAAAAGGGAAGAGGAAGAAAGAGACTGAAACCCACAGAATACATCAGAAAACAGTCGCTGTTTCCCTTAGATGAGGTGCACTAAGAAAATAGAAGGAAAGAATATATATATATACATATATATATATATATATATATATATATATATATATATATATATATATATATATATATATATATATATATATATATATATATATATATATATATATATATATATATATATATATATATATATATGTATATATATATATATATATATATATATATATATATATATATATATATATATATATATATATATATATATATATATATATATATATATATATATATATATATATATATATATATATATATATATATATGCTAGTTCTCCTTACAATAGGAGTTTTTGACGTAAACAAGAGACATCATTATATATCTGGGTTTGCTATCCTATTTCTTAATATCTTTGTATCCTCCTCTGCAATTCGTCTTCACATTAGGAAGCATCGTTGCAGAGGTTATCTCTCTAGAAATTCATCTTGCAAGATGTTTTTAAAGTAATACAAGCTCAGAAAAAGAGGAAAGCAATAATTTTCGAAAATCACAAATCCAGCAAGTGCTTTTCGTGAATATATATATATATATATATATATATATATATATATATATATATATATATATATATATATATATATATATTATATATATATATATATATATATCATAATAATAATAATAGAGCAGGAAATTCTCTGAATATGTGACATATGAGAAAAGCGTCTGAGTGGACTGCATGAATAGCACAAGTCTCAACACACCTTGCCTCAAATATCACGGTTGAAGAGCTTATTAGAGAGAAGCGCCTCTCATCAAGGTAACAGTACTTTTCTCCAGAAATGAATTTGACAAAAATGTCTTAAGAAGTGGTAATGGAAACTTTTGTAGGCTGCAAGCTCCCATCTTCAGACAATTGAATTAAACACTGATGAAAGGAATATTCTTGGAAAAAGATGAAGGTTTGGATATATTTCCTTATGAACCAGAAAATCCTTTTCCAAGAGTGTGTGCGCGCGCGTGCGTGCGTACGTATGTACGTACGTACGTACGTATGTACGTGCGTGCGTGCGTGCGTACGTATGTACGTACGTGCGTGCGTGCGTGTGTGTGTGTGTGTGTGCGTGTGTGTGTGTGTGTGTGTGTGTGTGTACACACACACCTGTATATGCTAAAAAGTGTGGAATCAGTTAGTGAAATTTAGTCTCTTAATAGAGCGCGGCGTTTAAATAATGGTTTAGGCTACATCTTCCGTGTCCCATTGGGTTATAGATTACTTCAACGTGCCCGAATGAGCCGAGGTTGAATCCATCTGGCACTGTGGCAAAAGTATCCAATAGTAATGTACAATATACGGATGAGACGGTCTGTCGTCTCCTACCCCCTGCAAGCTTGGAACAAAATATGATACATACACGAAAATTGCAAGATCCTTCTGGAACCAGTTGCACACTGCATAATTACATATACTTACAGCTTATTTTATAAGCAATGATTCCAGTCACTGAAGATCAAACCAGATTAGTTGGTTCCTAATCTCAGAATTTCTCAAATTCAACTAAATGAAAAGGGTCGGTGTCAAGAAGGGCACTCGGCCATAAATATCTTCAGCTAAAGCCACATCATTAGCTCAGTAAGCTAGTGAGAAACGGCGACCTCCCTTGGAAATGGGAAGAGTTGTCGATAAAGAAGAAGACTTTATCATCAACGAAACACTTAGAGGCTATTAAGGAAACGCAACCTAGTAGAAACGTGGACAAAGCTGTCGATAAAGAAGAAGGAAAAGAATAATAATAATAATAATAATAATCCTTTATTTCCAATGTACATTGGGTATTCAAATAAGATATATATATTCCAGATAGACATCTGTGGTGTACGATATAGACATACTAAAACAAACAAATCATAAAGATGAGTGTACCATTAAAATTTACAAGTAAAATCTTCCTTTAAGAGTAACTTCTTAAGATTATATTTAAAAGTATACACTGAACCAGCATTTTTTAGTTCTCTGGGAAGCTGATTATATAAATGAGGTCCACGAATGTTTATATCTCTTGAGCCAATATCAGTTTTAGACCTTCGTACTAATAAATCTTCCCCTTGACGGGTAGTTAACCCGGTAACTGAGCTTACTGTAGAAAAATTATACAAGCAATCAGAAAGATTGTTTCTTAGTATATTAAAAACAAAGGTACATATATCAAAAACATATTTATCTCTAATCCTTATCCATTCTAGATCTTTTAAAGCAGGAGAGATGTGCTCGTATTTTCTTACATTGCCAACAGCCACTCGTGCTGCAAAGTTTTGTAACTTTTGTATTCTTTGTAATTGAGTCTTATTTGTACATCCCCAAACTTTGAGACAGTAATTAATTAAACTCATAGCTAAGGACTGGACAATTATTATACGAGTTGATGTTTCAAATGAGTCTTTTACCCTATTTAGATATATTAGAGTACCCATTACTTTTTTTTTATAAATTTCATCTGTATGCATTTCAAAATTCATGTAACGGTCAAAATAGACACCTAGGTTCTTTACCGAGTTCATTGGCTTAATGATATTACCGTTAAAATTTATATGAAGATTGTCATCAACTTCTGATAATAATTGTCTGGATCCGATAAGAATAGATTGGGTTTTAGTTTCATTAAGTAACAGACCATTTTTTAGAAAATAACGTTTAGCCATATACAAAATTTCTTCTGCTCTACGAATAATATTTTCTAAATCATTAATTTCTCCTTCAATTAAGATTTGAGTATCGTCAGCATATTGAATGACATAACAGTTATATTATCAGCAATTAAACACGGAGACTATTGAGAAACAATGGGTAGAGATGCTGATAAAATAAGAAATAGAAGCATTTATCAGCAATGAAATACCAAGAGACTATAGTCAGCAACAACGACCCACCTCGGAACATGAGAATAGCTGTCGAGAAAGAAGAAGAAGACGCAACCTTTATCAACAATGTACCATAATATGTATTGTGAAGTCGTTTGTTTATGTGTCCTCTGTATCAGGATACAAATGAAACAGTCAAACTCCAGATCAGGGCTTTAATTGAGTTTGGAGGTGTAACGACACTGCTCCAGAACGTAGCACTGTATGATAACGGCTGCATCTAACGGCGAATTTAACTGGTTGCAGAATGATATAATGTTAAGGGCAGGAAATGTTACACTGGGTGAAATTGCTTAAGGGACGAGGATGCTCAGAGTACGCAACGTCCCAAGGAGAATTTGAAACAATACACAATTTACCAGTGGGGTTTATTTGGTTTTAGAAGCTCCATTTTACTGCTCCAGAATATCCTGTACTAGAATTCTCAGAGAACGTAACTTGCATAGGGGAATTAGAAACAAAACATTATTTATCAACGGGTATTTTGGTATTGGAGAGTGAATTGTACTGTGGAAAAAGTTCCTTTTATATTGGGTTTGAACATTATATTCTGTGCAGTAAAGAAGAGTCAATGGTACAATGCCAAATGGAGTATTAGAAGCAGAGCACAATTTTTCCTGCATTTTATCGGAGCACTATTTCCATTTTCGGATTATTGTTACAGGAAGATATGCAGTAAAGGACAATTAGTTGGACATGCGATAAAATGGAGAATGAGAGCAATATATAATGTATCATCGGATATCTGGTTTTAGAAGCTACATTTTCCTATAACTGAACTTTTATTTATATAGGTGGTGTATAATGCTACAATATTAAGAAATCCAGGCTCTAGGGAAACAAACCAGCTCACTCTGGCGCCCCATTCAAGCTTAGATCAGTTGGTAGGGTTGGTGTTAGGAAGGGCCTTCATCTGTAGAACTTTACACTCACACTGGAGGCCTGTGAGATACAGCGACTCCATATGAACATGAGAAGATGCTGCTGATAAAGAAAAATGTCAAGAATAAAATATCTTGAAGAACAGTATGTGATAACAGTCAGGAAATTTACCGAAGGGATGACAATGTTCAAAGACGAAAAGCAACTTTTTGCTCTTCCAGTGTGTAGATTATTGTGTAAAAGCTGCAGTATGCTGCGACAAAAGTTTTACTGTTTTGTTTATAAATTCAATTGGCTCAAACTGATTTACTATGAAGTTTGTTGTTTTAGATTCTCCACCCACGGATGGGTGGAACGGGTCATGGAGGACCCATAAGGCGGTCGCCAGCAGGCACAGGCCCCAACCCCCACTGTAGTGCCCAGCCACAGCAGTAACCTCCCCAGTAAACCGCTTAAACTCTCTTGCCTGGACGAGGCTCGATCCGTCGACCTCGCGAATGCGAGGCCAACGCATTATCACTGTACTAGCCAGGAGGCTTACTATGAAGAGTAAAATATCGTAGAGACTGAAAATGTACAAGATAATACCCCATGGAGGTTTAATATTAATAATAGTTGAATTCTGTTAGAAATATGGATATGTAGAATTTCGATTTTATTGTGATAGAAGTTTTATTTGTTTTAATAGTAAGCCTGTTGGCATAAATAATTCTCACATCTATATTTCCATATATCTCACTCCTTTTATTGTTTTCCTTCACATGCTTTTCCATGTTTTATTTTTTTTATTTTCACCTTTCCCTTCGTTTATCCAGCTACATTTTATGCATATCGGCTTTCTTTTCCATCTCCTCCTTCCTTCATCCTCCCCCTTCTTCGCCTACATTAGCCTCATATCCGACGTCTATAATTTCTTTGAATATGCAATGAGGGGGAACTTCTTCCAAATATATATATGAACTTCTTATTTACGCCAAAATATTTTTACTTCCTAATGTTGTGAGGAATTGAAATGGGTCCTACAGCTTAATATACATATGCATCTTCGCTTTTATGTACATTATGTACACCGGGACGGCCAAATAAAATTTCCTTCAGATCCGGACACCAAGAAAATATTCAAGAAGAACAAAAAGTAGCAGCTTAAGGACAAGGGAGAAATAAGAGAATGGTGAACAATTAAAATATCAGGGGAAAGGTGTAATGAAAGTAATGAAGATTTAGATATATAGGAAGATTAGACCTTGAGCTGAAGATAGATTACCTTTTAGAAAGAAGAATCTTCAAAGGAGTTAGGGAAGACAGGACGAAGAAGAGAGTTGCAGATTTAGGAAATGGAGGGAAAGTCACTGAACCGACCAATCCGCTAGCTACATATCTCGCTGCCTTCGAGGCCACTTAACGCACGCTAAGCGGCCTCGCCGCTGGTAGCGATAGGAGTAATACCGAAAAAAAGAGAATGAAATATTACCTTTCGGTGAAGAGAAAGAGTGCAATATGGCCGTAATATCTCCTGTAAGGAGGATGACTGAGTCACAGCACACACATTCACGAGAATTTTTTTTTTCCTTAATCACGCCTCTTAGCTATTTAGGGATAAAGAGCTACCATAATTCCCTTCTACCACCGTGATGTCATCCACAGGGTAAGTGGGCAAGGTTCTACTGCCCTGTGGCTCGACAGCCGCAGCGGGTTTTCATCTTTCGCATTTATTTGATTCTTAATATTACTTTCCAGTGTGAGAAACTGAACATAGGTGTTGCATAGCACGGATCCACAGCTTTATGCATTCGGATATCTGCATTTTGTGGCAAAATATTTGTTTCTTACTATGAGGATTCGAATCTACGTCCTGTACCGCAGGAGTCCACATATTTGTTCGTTTGCAAATCCTCATTTATGTGATGCCTAAATACTTTTCAGTGCTGGGATTCAAACTTAGTAGTCACCGTGGCTCAAGCGGTAGCGTCTGCGACTCTGAAGCGTCAGGTCGAGGGTTCGCGACCCGTCACGGTCTGAGGTTAGCAAGGGCATGCACTCAGGGTAAGGATTACATCTGCCAAAACAAGTCCTTCGCAAGAAGGCAGCCGTCCTAGCCCTTAGTAGAAAAGGAAGTCTGTGACGTAAAACCGGAAAAAAAACAAAAACAAGCTGGGATTCAAACTTGGGTGCGGTATGCCAGGAGTCAACAGCAAAGTACAGTTTAGCGCATTTTCACTTATGAATTCATGTTGCTGTTGTTGTTGTTGTTGTTCGAGTGGGGTTTGGCACAGACAGGTTGAAGTGGAGGAAGTAAGGCTGGATGCCTTTTCCAACTATCCGCGGTGAGCTCGAACATTAGAGATTTCTGATATTTACATCCTAAAGCGAGAATTCCGAACCGTGGTCCTGTACAATAGGATTCCACAGTTTACTGTATTGCAGTTACGAATTTCTCTGAGTAATTAATTTTTATTCCCTATATGGGATTCAAACAGGGGTCCGTGGTATCGCTTCTGTGGCTTAGTTTGTCATGGTTTGGCATGCCAAAGGGCTCGGAGTGGAAGCCCGCGTCGT
The DNA here is from genome assembly GCA_037179515.1 of Halocaridina rubra. NCBI lineage: Eukaryota > Metazoa > Arthropoda > Malacostraca > Decapoda > Atyidae > Halocaridina > Halocaridina rubra. The sequence goes on along the minus strand of JAXCGZ010010151.1, from coordinate 12,243 downwards.
TCCGTGGCGAAAAAGTGACTATATATCCAAGTATACATGACGAGGATGTGCAAGGAAAAGTAGCACCGTCTGTCGTCTACTAGCCCATGCAAACAGTGTGTGTGTGTATGCGTGTACACACACATACATACACACACACACACACACACACACACACACACACACACACACACACACACACACACACACACACACACACTATATATATATATATATATATATATATATATATATATATATATATATATATATATATATATATATATATATATATATATATATATATATACTACGGAGTGAAGAAAGGAAACTAACGAGTGCGTTTGCGCTTACGAGTAAACTTGTAATTATCTGTTCATCTTCAGAGGTTTTCTCTCTTCCCTATGAAGTCCATATATATTTGTGTGTGTGTGTATATATATATATATATATATATATATATATATATATATATATATATATATATATATATATATATATATATATATATATATATATATATATATATATATTTGTGTGAATGTGTGTGTATATATATATATATATATATATATATATATATATATATATATATATATATATATAATATGTTAGGAGGTTCATGTAATCAGCGCTATATTCAACGAAGTTTAAATTAAATTTCATCTTAACAGCATCTAAGCAAAGTTCGTAACTTTAATATTTTTTTTTATTTATTCAATGCTTTTTAAATTTTAAATGTAAACTTTCGAATATGTTGGCAGCTTCCAGATGATTGGCTTCAGTATATAAAATAATAATAATAATAATAATAATAATAATAATAATAATAATAATAATAATAATAATAATAATAATAATAATAATAATAATAATAATAATATTAATAATAGTAAAGTTTTATTTGGTGCTTTTTGAATACTATTTTATTTCAAACCCTTTTTTCAATGCACATTCAGCCCTTTTGAGCGTGCCATTCTTTCTCTTTCATTCCATTTCTTATCTATTGCAGATCAATTCTTTATAAATTCAACCCTTTGCAGTCATCGTTTCTTTAATGTTGCTTATTTTACATATATATATATATATATATATATATATATATATATATATATATATATATATATATATATATATATATATATATATATATATATATATATATTATTTTCTTATTTCCATCTTGTCCTTAAGCAGCTAATTTTTGTAGCGCTGATATATATATATATATATATATATATATATATATATATATATATATATATATATATATATATATATATATATATATATATATATATATATATATATATATATATATATATATTAGCCCCTGCTATAGTAGCAGATAATAATGAGTACATTATTGTGGTTCGATGTTAAGTCTTCCTTCAGTTACGGTTCTTTTTCTATACCTACATCAACATCTATGGATAGTAGGTTGGCCATGGCACCAGCCGCCCGTTGAAAGACTACGACTGAAGGTATTAGGATGCAACTAGGACTGGTCCAGACAGTTCCAGGTTGAGTCTTCCTTCAGGACGGTTCTTTCCTCATGCCTACATCTACACTGAATATTCTGGCATATTCATTACACATCTCTTGCTATTCCATTACATTTGACAAGTCACAACATTCTGCACATCTGTCTCTTTTACTTTCCTTTTCCTCACATTTTGTCATTATTTATGGAATGTTCACAACTAATGGCCCCCAGTACCCGGCATAGTGGGGTGCGAAGTATCTCCGGGGATCGTGTTGACTCCACCATTGGCTTGAGGGCAGACACGCCTGGTGGTAGTAATGGTTCTGCTCTTAACCTTGCACCTCCCAATAGATCTGCTTCTTTCACTCTTCACTATTCAAACATTCGTGGGCTGAACTCTAATCTTTCGTCTGTGGAACAGCACTTGGGCACTTTCCTCCCTAACCTCCTCCTCCTATCTGAAACCCAGTCGTCTATACATGCTTCCACTGACCCTTTCCAAATCTCCCACTATAATCTGTATACTTGTTTTCGTTCCAAAGGTGGGGTCTGTGCTTACTGCAACATTAACACTCCTACTGTGAGGCTCATGGACCTTGAATCTCCTGACTTTGATGTTCTCTGGCTAAAAGTCTATCTCTCCACTACCACTATCATCCTTTGCTTCTGCTACTGTTCTCCAAACTCCACTGAGTTTGTGTCTTTCTTTGAATATCTCTCCTCGTGCCATGAATCCTTGCTATCTTCTCACCCACATGCTGAAGTTCTCTACATTGGAGATTTCAATGTACACCACAGTGAGTGGCTTCATTCTTCTCACACTGATGTGGGAGGAAGCGAGGCTCTTGCTTTCTCTATTACTCACGATCTGGAGCAAATTATCAAACATCCTACTCGCGTTCCTGATCGTCACGAACATGCTGCAAACACTCTTGACCTATTTTTTACTTCTAACCCTTCAAACTACTCTTATTCTGTGCTTTCCCCTCTTGGTAAATCTGACCACTCCATGATCTCTGTCTCTTCCATTTTCGCTCCCCCACCACCAATCCCTCCTACTCAACGCCGCCTTTGGCACTTCGAGCGAACCCAATATGAAAATTTGCGTAACTTTCTCTTTGACTTCCCATGGGATGACTACTGCTTTCGGACCCACAGCCCTGATCGGGTAGCTGTAAAAGTTGTCGAGATCATGACCGCGGGAATGGAGGCGTACATCCCCTCTACTACAAAAACTTTCTCTCCCCTTAAACCTTGGTTTGACTGTGCCTGCTCCATGGCTATCCAGGCTAGGAATCAGGCTCACCAATCCTACCAAGCCTCTCCTTCCGATTTAACTCGCTCTGCTTATATTATAGCTAGGAATCGCTGTACAGCTCATATTCGAAGGTCTAAGGCTTCCTTTATAAGAAGGAAAGTTGATGACCTTAACACCTCTCCCACTGACAAATGCTTCTGGTCCTTAGCCAAAAACCTCTCCCAAAACTTCTGTAACTCAAGCTTTCCCCCTCTCATTCGTTCTAATGGTTCTATAGCTTGCTCTCCCACTGACAAAGCCACTCTCTTTGGCTCTCATTTTTCTGCCAACTCTTCTATCAACGATTCCAGCGCACCTGTTCCTCAGTCTTTTCCCCTCTCTAACCCTATGACCTCCCTTATCCTTTCTTCACGCAAAGTTCATAAGGTTCTTCGCTCACTAAAGACAAACAAGGCATCTGGTCCCGATGGTATCCCTGCAAGGTTCTTTAAGGAGTTTGCAGATGAGCTGGCTCCTGTGCTTTGCCGTCTTTTTCGCCTCATTCTGTCAACCAGTATCTATCCTTCATCTTGGAAGCATGCTCTAGTTCAACCTGTTCCTAGGAAGGGTGACCGCTCTATTCCCTCTAACTACCGACCTATTGCTCTAACCTCCTCTATTGCTAAAGTTTTCGAAACTTTGCTCAATGCTCACTTCTTGAAACGCCTTGAATCTAACTCACTTATCTCCGATCACCAGTACGGCTTCCGCAAGGCAAGATCCACTGGTGATCTCCTGTCCTATCTTACTCATGTATGGTCATCTTCTCTGAGGAACTATGGGGAATCCTTTGTCGTCGCCCTTGATATCTCTAAGGCTTTTGACAGAGTCTGGCACAAGGCTCTGTTGGCCAAACTCCCTGCCTATGGCTTTACCCCTTCTTTCTGTTCTCTGATTTCCAGTTTTCTTACTGACCGTTCTATATCTGTAGTTGTTGATGGCACGACATCTAGCCCTTTCTCTGTTTCCAGTGGTGTTCCACAGGGCTCTGTTCTTTCACCTACTCTCTTCCTTCTCTTCATCAATGATCTTCTACAATCCCCATCTTCCTCTCTTCTTCATGCCTTTACCGATGATTCTACCCTTCACTTTTCCTCTGCCTTTTCTTCACAACCTTCATCTGTTACTCGTAATCAATCTCGTATCACTCTTTCTTCTACTCTTAACTCCGATTTGCAGAGAGTATCTGAATGGGGCACTCAAAATTTAGTTAAATTCAATGCCTCCAAGACACAGTTTCAGGCTATCTCTTTATCTTCTTCTCCTCCTGATAACCCTATTGTCTTCGAAACTAATGAAATTTACCCTCTTAACTCTATCAATATATTAGGAATCCATATAGCCCCTAACTTGTCTTGGAGGAATCACATAATCCAAATTTCTAAATCTTCATCCAAAAAATTGGGGGTTTTGTTTCGGTTTCGTTATTACTTTTCCTCATTGCAGTTACTTAAAATTTACAAAGGTCTTATCCGCCCCTGCTTAGAATACTGCTCACACATCTGGGGTGCTTCTTCCTTTACTTATCTTCTTGATAGGGTTGAATCTAAGGCAGTCAGACTCATTAATGATCCTTCTCTTACTTCTAACCTGGATTCTCTCTCTCTTCGCCGTAAGGTATCTTCCCTTTCGCTTTTCTATCGCTACTACTTCCATCGCTGCTCTGATGAGTTGGCAAGTTGCATCCCTCCTCCACTGCCGAGGCCGCGTAACACTCGCCAAGCGGCCTCATCTCACAGGTACTGTGTGGAGATTTGTAGCTCGCGGATTGGTCGGTGCAGTGACTGCTTCTTCCCATCTACCTCCAGACTCTGGAACTCTCTTCCTCCTTCTGTCTTTCCTAATTCTTATGACCTTTCATCCTTCAAAAAGCAGATCTATCGTCATCTCAGAGCCTAGTCCTCCATATCTCTGGGTCCTCCTTACTTTGACTGTTTTTTTCTGTCTGTCGTTTACCTTTTTGTGACATTACCTCATCTCTGCCTTGCCCTTAACCTTTCTCTTTTCCTTCATCTTGGTATTTTCTCGTGCCAGGGCCTTTGTTGATGAGGGTAGTTTCTGCCTGTCCCGGTGTCACACTCTTAAAAAAAAAAAAAAAAGCATCGAATAATTTTGGATATTCGTTACACATCTCTTATTATCCCTTCACATCTGACAAGTCACAACTCTCCATCTGTTTCTTTTTACTTATTTTCTTCATGCCCTGGCAAAAAGAAGAACTATATTCTAACTTTCCTCTTTCGTATAAATTCACCATATCTCACCATTCACTATTATATGATGAATGTAAAGCGTTCACTTTGATGTGCTTGCTCTCTTTTCTATATACTTAATTCAATTCAGACTTTTTCTAAATAAAATATGAAATTACTTTTTCATGTCTCCTGTTAGTGGTTGGTTGAAGTTGCACACATTAAAAGTTTGATATTGCAGTTGATTTAGTTAATGCAGACTGTTGCCTTGAGTGTGAAGTTGAGTGTGCGTATATGTATGTATGCAGGTGTGTGTGCAGACTTATAAGCAGAGAGTATGTATGTATGTGTGTTTATGTATGCATGTATGTATGCTTGTATTTATGTATGTAAGTATGTATGCATACATGTATGTATGTATGTATGTATGTATGTATGTATGTATGTATGTATGTATGTATGTATGTATGTATGTATGTATGTATGTATGTATGTATGTATGTATGTATGCATGTATTCCTTAAGAAGAGAACTGAGCTCATTTTTTCATTTTTCAGTCAAAACTGGAGTTAGAAAACGACTGACGAAACTGTTATCCCTTCCATAACTTCCACATGTCTAAATTTATTTTTTATCCTAGCATAGAGATGTCACAGAGACATATACATGGCTATTGTTTTACCTGAAATGTTGCACTTGTCTCCAGCAGTAGACTGCCAATTCTTCCTAATTGGCAAAAATAGAGAGAGAGAGAGAGAGAGAGAGAGAGAGAGAGAGAGAGAGAGAGAGAGAGAGAGAGAGAGAGAGAGAGAGAGAGAGATTACTTCTGTCCCTCTCACATCCTAACCATTGCAATATGGAAATTTTCACTATGTCACCAAGGCACAAATATGGCTTCAAAATGGGTCCATTGTTGTGGTAAAACATTCTTTAATCATTTAACCAACTTAATTCCTGCTAAATTGACAAGAGATCGAAAACAAAAGATGTAATTACAGGCCCCCCTTCTATAGCCTCGTCACTGCAAAATGGAAATTTTCACTGTATCACCACTGCACAAGATGGCCTCAGTGTGGTGCCCTTTGTTATGGCAGAGTCCTTAATCCACAATGCAACTGAAGTTCATCTGACGCTTACAATATCCACAAAAGCATTTTCCCTTTTCCCTCCGTCAAAAGAATAGTCTATTTTCATATTTCCATTTGGATGGTCCCCTTCCACACTGTGTAAACCTTTCAATGCTTCTCCCCCTTTTCCTTCAATTCTTTTCCACTTAAACGTCACCCGTCCATTTGACCTCCAATGTTCATTTTTCATTTTGTTTGTTCTCTCTCACTCTCTTGTTTTCTTTTATCTGTCACCCATGCTAAAAGCTTCTTCTTCTTATTCTTCCCATTTTACTGATCTTGCACTTTGTAGGGAACTTGCAGGCATATTATTCTTTTGCCTAGATGTCATTTTATATATATATATATATATATATATATATATATATATATATATATATATATATATATATATATATATAATTTTATATATATATATATATATATATATATATATATATATATATATATATATATATATATATATATATATATATATATATCCCCGTGTTAAATCCTGAATTCGTAGATATATTTTCTAGCATTGATCCTTAAATGGGTGTCATCATTCTGTCTTCTGAGTTGACTGGAGTCACTACCCGCCACACTGTCCCCAAATGGCTCGAGCGAAGAGAAACTAAACAAATAACTTTTGGGAATCGAACTCGGGACCTACTCACTGGGAAGAAACGCTTTACCCTCTGAGGTACCGACAACTTGTTGACATTTCATTTCCCTTTTGATGTCATGTGTTGTTAAATTTCTATCTCTTTAAATTGTACGTTTTTTTTTTGGGGGGGACACACCCTCTGGTCCTACTCAGGAATGTGTTTATCTTGAAAGACAGAGTAATAGGATATGCAAATGAATGTAAAATTTCTTTTAGATTTTAGCTAGTTGTGTTTATAGCAATTTTAGAATGGTTTTTAATGTGCTAGAGGTAAAAAATAAGACGGACCAAAATATCAGCATTTTTTATAGTGTTTATAAAAGTGTGTTGAAAGCAATATTATTTTAGTATACTTCCTCTTCACCTTCATATATGTGTAGGACACGAAGCGTGAACTAGCTCACAAGTTCTTCCTACACCGTTCAAAGGAAAGTATGACAGTGAGGAAATACTAGCCATAAGCACGACCTTGGACAAGAATTATAGATAAAGAAGTAGTTGAAGCTTTTGGAATAGAGGAAGCCCATTAGAATCACTATTTGTAATAATAATAATAATAATAATAATAAGACTTTATTTCCAACATACATTGGGTATTCAAATATGGGTGTACAATTAAAATTTACAAGTAAAATCTTCCTTTAAGAGTAACTTCTTAAGATTATATTTAAAAGTATGCACTGAACCAGCATTTTTTAGTTCTCTGGGAAGCTGATTATATAAATGAGGTCCACGAATGTTTATATCTCTTGAGCCAATATCAGTTTTAGACCTTCGTACTAATAAATCTTCCCCTTGACGGGTAGTTAACCCGGTAACTGAGCTTACTGTAGAAAAATTATACAAGCAATCAGGAATATTGTTTCTTAGTATATTAAAAACAAAGGTACATATATCAAAAACATATTTATCTCTAATCTTTATCCATTCTAGATCTTTTAAAACAGGAGAGATGTGCTCGTATTTTCTTACATTGCCAACAGCCACTCGTGCTGCAAAGTTTTGTAACTTTTGTATTCTTTGTAATTGAGTCTTATTTGTACATCCCCAAACTTTGAGACAGTAATTAATTAAACTCATAGCTAAGGACTGGACAATTATTATACGAGTTGATGTTTCAAATGAGTCTTTTACCCTATTTAGATATATTAGAGTACCCATTACTTTTTTATAAATTTCATCTATATGCATTTCAAAATTCATGTAACGGTCAAAATAGACACCTAGGTTCTTTACCGAGTTCATTGGCTTAATGATATTACCGTTAAAATTTATATGAAGATTGTCATCAACTTCTGATAATAATTGTCTGGATCCGATAAGAATAGATTGGGTTTTAGTTTCATTAAGTAACAGACCATTTTTTAGAAAGTAACGTTTAGCCATATACAAAATTTCTTCTGCTCTACGAATAATATTTTCTAAATCATTAATTTCTCCTTCAATTAAGATTTGAGTATCGTCAGCATATTGAATGACATAACAGTTAGGTAAATATTTTACTAGTAAAGCGAAAGACAGCTCTTATGGTCATCTCTCAGGTTGTTGGAAAAAAAACAACTAGAAACGACAGCATCAGTATTACTAATTGTGTGTAAAAATAGAATATCTCAGTCTTCAGATTAAAAGATACTAAGGACGTCCCTCTCATCGACAACCGCTTGTTAATTTTCACAAAAATGTTAAACAATAGCTTTGCTTCTGTCGCGGACGCTAAGCGTATAACTTGGTTATGAGTGACACAGTTGCTGCCGATCATTTTGGTAAAATTGTACTATTGCACTGTTTTTTATTAAAAACATAATTTAGAATTTGAAGAGGGAGAAACTGATAATGTGGTCTTTCAGACAGTAACTAGTAGTCAAGATCACTAGAGAACCACAAACATTCCATTATAATCTAACTTAACATATAAACTACAATTATAAAAAAAAAATGTGTGCGATCAGTTCTTTGATTTTTTTTTTTTAATTTTCTGGGATGTTCCTCTGATACTTTATTTGAATCTGTCCCAGAATAGATACCTGATGTCTATTTTAAATACTTCCTCTGGGACTGAGGCTAGATTAAGCTAACTCTACCTAACATGTGGCTCAATCCCATATTGAGCACCTTCCATTTCCCTCAGTCCCAAATTATACACCTAGAATGACATCAGGTGCCTAGTCTGAGATTGATCTTTTTTTTTTATTTATTCACAGCACCTTAGGACAGGTCTATGCTTGCCTCTTCTCATTCCTCATGCCTTGATGTAGTTGGTTCCACATAAGGGTTGTCATATCCAATTTGGTACTCATGGCTAGTGATTTCCCCTTCTACAACCGCAACATGACCTAGTGTTTATTTATTTCATGAGGCGGCTTTCGGTTCGGGTCCTCTGGTATGGCAGACCAATTTTCAACCCCCAAAGTTACTAAAGCTCGTCATGTATGTCGTGTCATTTACTTTAATCCTTAATATAAATCTTCAGTGTTGGTTCTTGATGTACTATTATTGCTTCATTAATTCTTAGTTTGCAAAAAAGGAAGAAAAAAATATGTTATATAGACCTTCAACCTCTATGATACATTTGCTATGTACTCACCTTTTTAACCTCTATACCTCTGGCAAAGCGAAGTGTGTCAGTCTGAGGATCAGTCATTTATGGATCGTCATTCGCATGCGCTTCCTGGGCGATAGAATTATCCACCACTGGCTAGCTAGGCCCATCCTTCTCGGCTTCTTGTGTTGGTCTACATGACTCCTAATTGTATTATTTTATGTTTCTGAACCTTCCAACAGAGGGCTTGCCTCATCCGCCATTCGAGGGATCCACCTGTAGGTGTTTTCGCCCTCAAGATATTTGGAAGTTGGACCTCTCGCCTTATTAGAAGATTTTGATTTTTGAGGAAGTGCCTGTGAATCTTTCACGAGCGCCAGTGGTTTGCCTCCTGGCTAGTACTGTGGTAACGCGCTGGCCTCGCATTTGCGAGGTCCACGGATTGCGCCTCGTCCAGGCAAGAGAGTTTAAGCTGTTTACTGGGGAGGTTACTGCTGTGGCTGGTCACCACAGTGGGGGGTTGGGGCCTGTGTCGGCTGGCGACCGCCCTATGGGTCCTCCATGACCCTTTCCACCCATCCATGGGTGGAGAATAATAAAAAAAAAAATGCCAGCGGGCTTTTCTTCATATTTCGCAGCAGCAATACATATGTTTATCCGTCATCTTGATTGTATATATTGCACAGCATATGAATAATCAAGATAAGTGAGTATATATATATATATATATATATATATATATATATATATATATATATATATATATATATATATATATATATATATATATATATGCGGTTAAAAAGCATTGTTAATCCTCTATATTATTGTATATCCTCACCACAGAAACAGCAAAATGGCAGACAAGGAAAGTAATTTCATCTGCGAAATTTTAAAATATTTGTTTATCCTGCAACTTCCTTCTTCATATGTTAAAGCACATATGTATACAAGACGCTGGGTACACAAATGTATTTTCGCTGCTATTATGCATTTGTATAAATATAGTTTTGCTCATATATATCTCGCAGCGCATACACAAGCTATTTGCTGGATAACCATATGAATTTTTACAGAAAAAAATATATTTGCTTGTTCATCTTGTTTGTATTTATCTCAAAGCGCATAAATAAGTAACATACAGATAAAACAGTTCCAGTTCCAGTTCCAGTTTTACGTCACGGACTCCCTTATCAACCAAGGGCTAGGACGGTTGCCTTCTTGCGAAGGACTTGTTTTGGCAGATGTAATTCTTACGCTGAGTGCATGCCTTTGCTAACCTCAGACCGTGGCGGGGCGCGAACCCTCGACCTGACGCCTCAGAGTCGGAGACGCTACCGACTGAGCCACGGCGACTACAACATACAGATAAAACGTATATCAACGTTCAAGTTACTGTTTGTATATATCTCGAAGCATAAATGGAAAATAATTTACTCGGTATACAATCGTAATTTTAGCTGCATTGTATAGAAGGAAAAAAAATGCCGTGATCTCTTGCATTCATCTGCTGTTTAAGAAAAAAAAAATTCCTGAACACTTGCTGTTCAATATGTCAGTACCATTCCTCAAAACTGATACATATGTAATTATCAGTGCTTTAAGTCCTATACATTAAAAGACAACATATGCATGGCCACGTATGCATTACATTATTTTAAAGAACATGGAACATGTTCGGTACTTGTATCCGAATATCTTCCTATTTATTTATTTATTTTTATTCCAGAGGGACTACTCGACTTGACACAACTGTTGAAGCGGATAATTAATTTTCTCTCGCTGTATTTAGGAAGAACCATTTAATGACGAGGTTATTATTATTATTATTATTATTATTATTATTATTATTATTATTATTATTATTATTATTATTATTATTATTATTGCTGCTAATATGATGAGGCTGATGATGGCTACTATTATTGGATTAAGTAAAGATAATGACTCCCAGTACCTAAAATAATAAAGTGTTAAGTTAGGTTAGGTTAACTTAGGCTAAGTTTAGTTAGGTTACTGCCTAATCTGATCTATGCTAACCTAACCCAATCATGTGAAGGGTCATGTACTGGAAGTAGTTATCTTCATTTGATCCTTGGGTATTATTGTGATAATAATAATAATAATAATAATAATAATAATAATAATAATGATAATGATAGAAATAATAATAATGATAATATTAATAATAATAATAATAATAATAATAATAATAATAATAATAATAAGAAGAAGAAGAATGATAGTAATAATAACAATAATAATAATAATAATAATATTATTATTATTATTTTTATTATTATTATTATTATTATTATTATTAGTAGTAGTAGTAGTAGTAGTAGTAGTAGTAGTAGTAGTAGTAATTGTAGTAGTAGTAGTAGTAGTTGTAGTAGTAGTAGTATACCAGACCTGCAGGAAACAATTATGCACGTTTGTTAATTCGTTTTAATTTGTATTTATCAATTTATTTGTCATTTTCTATGCAAATGTGCAACAATCTTTGATTCCCTGTCACAACCTCTTCTTCAGTATGCGTTTATGTACTTTTTAAGCTTAACTAACAATAACAAGTCTATAAAGTATTTATGATGATAATGATGATGATTACGGTAATGTTTAACTTCTTCTTCTTCTTCTTCTTCTTCTTCTTCTTCTTCTTCTTCTTCTTCTTCTTCTTCTTCTTCTTCTTCTTCTTCTTCTTCTTCTTCTTCTTCTTCTTCTTCTTCTTCTTCTTCTTCTTCTTCTTCTTCTTCTTCTTCTTCTTCTTCTTCTTCTTCTTCTTCTTCTTCTTCTTCTTCTTCTTCTTCTTCTTCTTCTTCTTCTTCTTCTTCTTCTTCTTCTTTGTAGTAGTAGTAGTAATTGTAGTAGTAGCATTAGTAGAAGTAGAAATACTGGTATTAGTGGTATAATTATTATTATTTTCCCTTGCTTGTGTATATGTTTACTTGTAATTGTACAACTGTGTTTGTAT
>JAXCGZ010010150.1:37500-42500 GCA_037179515.1 Halocaridina rubra | reverse complement strand
CTGAATGCCACTATGTTCATATTACAGATTCCCCAACCTCACTCGTGGCTTCATTTTAGCATTTAATTCAATTCCCAATCTCATTCGGGCCATGAAATGATCAAATAAGCACATTACATATGTGAAAACATGAATCATTTTTTACCCCGACTGGGACTCGAACCTAGGACTTCTGATTACTAAGTCAAGGCGCTACCACTACGCCACAGAAGGTTAAAAGGAATCCAACCTTATAGCTTATATCTGCTATACTTAGGAATGAACGCATTCTAACTGAATGCCACTGTGTTCATATTACAGATTCCCCAACCTCACTCGTGGCTTCATTTTAGCATTTAATTCAATTCCCAATCTCATTCGGGCAATGAAATTATCAAATAAGCACATTACATATGTGAAACATGAATCATTTTTTACCCTGACCGGGACTCGAACCTAGGACTTATGATTACTAAGTCAAGGCGCTACCACTACGTCACAGAAGGTTAAAAGGAATCCAACCTTATAGCTTATATCTGCTAAACTTAGGAATGAACGCATTCTAACTGAATGCCACTATGTTCATATTACAGATTCCCCAACCTCAATCGTGGCTTCATTTTAGCATTTAATTCAATTCCCAATCTCATTCGGGCCATGAAATTATCAAATAACCACTTTATATATGTGAAAACATGAATCATTTTTTACCCCGACTGGGACTCGAACCTAGGACTTATGATTACTAAGTCAAGGCGCTACCACTACGCCACAGAAGGTTAAAAGGAATCCAACCTTATAGATTATATCTGCTATACTTAGGAATGAACGCATTCTAACTGAATGCCATTATGTTCATATTACAGATTCCCCAACCTCACTCGTGGCTTCATTTTAGCATTTAATTCAATTACCAATCTCATTCGGGCCATGAAATGATCAAATAAGCACATTACATATGTGAAAACATGAGTCATTTTTAACCCCGACCGGGAGTCGAACCTAGGAATTATGATTACTAAGTCAAGGCGCTACCACTACGCCACAGAAGGTTAAAAGGAATCTAACCTTATAGCTTATATCTGCTATACTTAGGAATGAACGCATTCTAACTGAATGCCACTATGTTCATATTACAGATTCCCCAACCTCACTCTTGGCTTCATTTTAGCATTTAATTCAATTCCCAATCTCATTCGAGCCATGAAATTATCAAATAAGCACATTACATATGTGAAAACATGAATCTTTTTTTTTTTTTTTATTATGAACATAGTGGCATTCAGTTAGAATGCGTTCATTCCTAAGTATAGCAGATATAAGCTATAAGGTTGGATTCCTTTTAACCTTCTGTGGCGTAGTGGTAGCGCCTTGACTTAGTAATCATAAGTCCTAGGTTCGAGTCCCAATCGGGGTAAAAAATGATTCATGTTTTCACATATGTAATGAGCTTATTTGATAATTTCATGGCCTGAATGAGATTGGGAATTGAATTAAATACTAAAATGAAGCCACGAGTGAGGTTGGGGAATCTGTAATATGATCATAGTGGCATTCAGTTAGAATGCGTTCATTCTTAAGTATAGCAGATATAAGCTATAAGGTTGAATTCCTTTTAACCTTCTGTGGCGTAGTGGTAGCGCCTTGACTTAGTAATCATAAGTCCTAGGTTTGAGTCCCGGTCGGGGTAAAAAAAAAAAGATTCATGTTTTCACATATGTAATGTGCTTATTTGATAATTTCATGGCCCGAATGAGATTGGGAATTGAATTAAATGCTAAAATGAAGCCACGAGTGAGGTTGGGGAATCTGTAATATGAACATAGTGGCATTCAGTTAGAATGCGTTCATTCCTAAGTATAGCAGATATAAGCTATAAGGTTGGATTCCTTTTAACCTTCTGTGGCGTAGTGGTAGCGCCTTGACTTAGTAATCATAAGTCCTAGGTTCGAGTCCCGGTCGGGGTAAAAAATGATTCATGTTTTCACATATGTAATGTTCTTATATGATAATTTCATGTCCCGAATGAGATTGGGAATTGAATTAAATGCTAAAATGAAGCCACGAGTGAGGTTGGGGAATCTGTAATATGAACATAGTGGCATTCAGTTAGAATGCGTTCATTCCTAAGTATAGCTGATATAAGCTATAAGGTTGGATTCCTTTTAACCTTCTGTGGCGTAGTGTCAAAGTCAAAGTCAAAGTCAAAAACTTTATTCCATAAAAAATGGCTATTACATGATAATTAATCTAATTACAAATTACAAATTTAAAATGTCAAAATGAAACAAATGAAATTTGCAAAGCACATAATCAAAATATTTACACATTAAAATAAACATACGTACACTTCGTCTACCCAGTGGGAGGATAATAATAAGACAAAAATCACTTATTAAGTAGGTGATTTAAAAGATGAGATTTAAATGAGGGTATGGTTTGGCAGCTTCTTAAGTTTGCGGGTAAAGAGTTCCAAAGTCTCGGGCCCATTACATTTAAGGCTCTTGCCCCAATATCAGTGGAAGTTCTGGGCACGTAAAAAGAATTCTGATATCTGGTGTTGACGTTATTGATACGCACTTGATTAACTGTTGGCAATGAGAAGAGCCATTCCGGTAATATTCCATGATTTATTTTAAAAACTAAAAGACAGATATTATATATGAACTTCATGTCCATCCTTAGCCAACCCAATCTCTCAAAGAGGGGAGTCACGTGATCATATTTATGCACCCCCACCCTATGGCAACTCTTGCAGCAAAATTCTGGAGCCTTTTCACTCGTAACATCTGGGTCTTAGTCGTGGAACCCCAAACACTCAGACAGTAGTTGAGAATACTTAAAATCAATGTTTGTACTACAATTACCCTACAATCAGGCTCGAATCTTTCATAGACTCTGTTCAAGTAAATAAGGGTCCCGTTCGCTTTTTTATGTAGTTCATCGATATGAAAATTAAATGTCATGGTACTGTCCATAATAACTCCTAGATTTTTAACCTTATTAGATGGGAAGAGTGAAACATTGTTGAAATTTATACTGATGTTCTCAGGAATGCGGGACAGGTATTGATTTGATCCAAAAATAACGAATTTAGTTTTATTTTCGTTCAGTAAAAGACCATTACTGTTAAAATAACTTTTGGCACAGTTTAATATATCTTCAGCCCTTTTTAAGATTTCAAGAATTCTATCAATGTCACCAGTAAGCATAATCTGGGTGTCATCAGCATACATAACAAGTAGGCAATCTCTTATAAATTGAGGTAAATGATTAACATATATTAGGAAAAGCAGAGGACCCAAATTTGAACCCTGAGGAACGCCAAAACTGATATCTAAAGAAGAAGAGAGAGTCGAGCCCATTCGAACTGATTGAATTCGATCTTTCAGATAATTTTCGAACCAAAATGAGTCAACATAAACTTTGGAAAGTTTTCTCATTAGAATTTGATGGTGTACACTGTCAAATGCTTTAGACAAATCTAACAATAATGAAAGTTATATTTTCTTATTTGCAATATTACTATAAATTTTATCAGTAATTATAAGTAGGGCCGTCTCGGTCGAAAGTTTAGGCCGGAAACCGTGTTGTTCCTCACATAACAGACAATTTGATTCAAGGAAATTTATTAACTGGGTGGCAACTACCTTCTCAAGTATTTTAGACAGAATGCTGAGAAGAGAGATTGGCCTATAATTTTCAACATTATTAGTATCTCCACTCTTAAAAACGGGGATGATATAGGGATGCTTCCAGAGGTTAGGATAAATGCCTGTAACAATGGATGTATTAACAATGACTAAAATGAAAAATACTGTAACTGGCAATGAGTCAATTAGGAAGCGAAGTTGTATCCCATCGGAACCACAAGAGTTTGTTGGTTTGAGGTTCTTTATGATAAGAATAAGTGTGACTAAATCGATTGGGTGCGGTCTAAAATTATTGATAATATTTCTTTCAGCTGGAGAATGGCAATTATGTGGTTGATTAATAATCAAGTCATTATTATCTTGGGACTTTTCATATGTGGACTTACCTATTTTAGCAAAATACTTATTAAAATCATTCACTCGCTTTTCCACATTATCACTGAGAAGGTCAGAATTTTCTAAGATTTCCTTATTTGCAGGAATTATTCTTTTTATAACATTCCAAGTTCCTTTGATATTTCCCCTATACTTGGAAAATTCTTCCCTGAAATGATTTTTCTTCTTTTCGGACAACATTGTTTTAGTAAGGTTTCTTTCTCTTCTATAGGCTCTTTCCAGCTCGGAGTTTTGTCTATCAGATTTAAATTGCCTTAGGAGGTCATCTCTCCTTTTCATTTGCTCTTTTAACTGAGAGTCAATCCACGGGGCAGGAGGGCGTGTCATGACTTTGGTTGTAAGAGGGGCACATTCATTTAAACATCTCGTAAAAACATCAGTAAAAGTAGAAACTTGATAATTTACACAATCTGTAGTTAGTATTGAATTTAAAATGTTGTATTCATTAAGAAGAGTGTCACAGAAACAATTTTGAGAATAATTCTCAAGAGAGCGGAAAGTTTTAACAATTGGCGGTCTCTTTTCCTTCCTGACATTAACTGTAGCTATTAGAAGCTCGTGGTCTCCTACAGGACAAGGTAAGACATCGTGGTGAACTATAAAACTAGGTGTATTGGTAATTATAAGATCAATTAGGCTGGAGGAATTAGCGGTGATACGGGTTGCTTTATTCACAAGCTGATTTAAGTGGAGGGATTGAATTAATTTCCCCATTTTATTATTAGGAAGAAAAAGATTATCACTGAAGTCGCCTATAATAATGAGAGGTTTGCTCCTCAAACAGACAGACCGAAATACCTCGGAGATGTAATCAAAGGTGTCGTTGAGTGCATGAGGGTGTCTATATACACATCCCAGGATGAAGGAAGGGAATTTCCTACTCTGAACAGACAACCAAATGTCTTCGAGATGAGGAGGTCGCTCGACTTCAGGGGTCTTTAATAGGGAGACCGTTAGATGATTTCTTACATA
>JAXCGZ010010150.1:15000-27500 GCA_037179515.1 Halocaridina rubra | reverse complement strand
GTATTCTTCGTGCCCAGGCTCGGTGGGGGCTGTTTTATTTTATTTTATTTTTTGGCCCGTCCTGGTGTCACAATCATGAAAAAAAAATAAGATCACGAAATTAATAAGTACTTCAAATATATTTTCGTTGTTTTCCTTAATGGTTTTTTTCCTACCATTTTATACTGCATGTTAACAGTTCAGTGTTATATATATATATATATATATATATATATATATATATATATATATATATATATATATATATATATATATATATATATATATATATATATATATATATATATATATATATATATTATTATTTTTTTTTTTTTTTTTTACTAAAATTATTCTTATATCATAGCTTAAATTGTAAGCCAATAAACTTACGTCTGGCTCCTACTTTTTTTTTATGATTGTGACACCAGGATGGGTAAAAAAAATAAAACTACCCTCATCGGGCCTGGACACGAATAAAACATAGAGAGAAACAGAGATGGGGAGTATTGCAACTTGTCAAATGTGAAGGAAAGATTAGACATGTGTAAAGAATATCCAAGAATATTCTGCGTTGATGCAGGCATAGAAAGAGAACCGTAACTGAAGGTAAGACTTAACATCGAACCGTCCTAGTAGGTCCTCAGTTCGACAACCCAAGGTAGTTCAAAGAAGACCGTTTGGCCAGAGAATTTTTCTCTTTCCTAACGTAGTACCCCCAGATAACTCAGAAAGTTGACTGAATACACCGTAGGCAGTTAAACAGCTTCTTCCCGAGCTCTGACTACAGTGCGAATAACAAATTCCGTCCTGTGACTTTCCTGTATACAAACACAGCTTTAATCGAATATACATTTTTTGGATCAGTTATTTTATGATACTTATAGCACATACATCAAGGACATCTTGCTCTCTTAATTAATGTTACTTCGAGCTGTCCTGACCCCACTCAGTGACTCAATGGAATACAGTGGATCCTCGTGCTGTTTGCATTTCCTTTGGGATCTAAAGCTAATCTACTCTCTCTCTCTCTCTCTCTCTCTCTCTCTCTCTCTCTCTCTCTCTCTCTCTCTCTCTCTCTCTCTCTCTCTCTCTCTCCTCTCTCTCTCTCTCTCTCTCTCTCTCTCTCTCTCTCTCTCTCTCTCAACAGAGAGAGCGATTCGGAAGGTAAAAAATTACGAGGCATCTTTAGTAATTACAAAATGGCAAAGTGAAATACATAAACGTTGTATAGCGACAAAAGCAATCTGTCACCTAAGAAAAAGAGGAGATAAAAGAGTGCATTGTATATGTAAAGACACAATCTAAAATAAGTAATGGAAAACAGCTGGTCTCATTCCAATTTTGCCTCTAGGATTAGAAGTCAACGAAGCAAACACGGGCAACCATTGAGGGGTTCCCTGCGGTAAACACCAGTGAAACAGCAACTAGGAATTCACCTCACGGGATATTTGTTTTGATGTGTTCAGTGGAACTTCTTTGACCTTTGCTTTGTGTGTTATGTGCGGAGGAAAGAATGGATGTATGGATATAGTAGGCATGAATGCAGTATTCTTCTTCTTCTTCTTCTTTTTCTTTCGTATTAAAAACTTCAGTCAACTCTTAATTAATGTATATACTCTTTCACAAATGACTCTAAACATTTAACACCGTACTCGTTGAAGTCGCTAAGCCGGCAGGTGCAACTAAATGAAGGACACTATAATCCTCTCTTATTTGTCGGAGATGGTTGTTTCTAGGGATTAATATCTGCACCAGTCACCAGTGGTAATCGATTCAGAACCTCCAGACTTAGGTTTGAATCTGATTTCTCCTAACTCTCTATGTAAATGTATGTATGTATGTATGTATGTATGTATGTATGCATAAGTATATAATGTAGTTATTCACCTTCTAGGAGAAAAGAAAATTTTAGAGTGATAGAAATTAATACTTGGAAGGAAAATATCTAATTTTACCACCCCCCTCCATGAGTTTAGAAATTGCCATCTTTCGTGATATCTTAACCCCCCCCCCTCCCATCAATAATGAGGTGACCATGGCTAATTGGAGTAAATGGGTGAAAAATAATCACAAAAAGTATCAGTTTTCAAAGTTACACATAAAAGACTGACAGGACATAAAAAAAAAAAAAACTTGTGGAAAACAATACTGTTATTTATTAACTTTTGGTGAAAATCACAAGGCGATATCAATTCCTGAGTGATATGAAAATTTATGGCGTTGAGAAAAATGCTTCAAACTCCTAAAATGACGATGTAATTCATCAGTTCGTTTATGACTGGAGTTAACTAACCTCACTAACTATTGTGATAAATTGCTAGAGACTTTCAGTGTCTGGGGGCCTCGACCCTCTTTAGGTAAGCTAACATACTAGAAGATGAAGATTCTATAACCAATATTCCCAAGTGAGGAGCATTAAATATTATATTCTCCTATATGTACTTCCATTATTCTGAAGATCCAGTAAAATATTCTCTCTCACACCCCATTCTGGTAATTGATAGTGTGGTTTTCCAATATTTTGTGTACTCTATACTGATATTACGTTAGGTAATGGTTTTTCTAATGTGACACTAGAACGGGCAAAGAAAATTGACCTAATCAGACCTGACACCAAGAAAAGAGAAACCGAGCTGGGGAGTGTTGTGACTTGTTAAATATGAAGGGATGGTAAGAGATGTGTAATGAATACGCCATAATATTCGGTGTCGATGTAGGCATAGAAAAGGAAATGTGAGTGAAGGGAGATTTGACATCGAACCGTCCGGGTCAAACTTCAGAACCTTCAGCTGAAGTATCGCAAAGGGTGGCTGGTACTATGGGCTAACCTAATTCACTGGTTAGTTTAGTTTAATCTAGCCAATCATTACCTAGCATAATATACATTTGGAAAGGGAGGAGCTATTGGGGTAAAAACTCTCATGATCATTACTTTATTCTTTCACTGGGCTAAGTTTCCTTGGGTTACTTCACTCCTAGTTAGGAAGAGTTGTCAATTGAAAACTGTAGTGTTATTTATAACTTTGTCAAGTACTAATCTATGAGAGAAAATTCTTAAAGACCCAGCAAGTCCTAATTGCTGGGTCTTTAAGAGTTTTCTCTCATAGATTAATACTTTACAAAGTTATAAATGACACTACAGTTTGCACGGTTTATTTTACGTACTTTCAAAATTTTTGTATTTTGGCATCCTCTCTAAAAAAATACTATAGTTTGAGTCATTTTTCTATATCCAAGATCCAAAATTCTCACATTCTCTCCCATTATTGATGGAAATTGGAAAGCCTATACTCCAAAGGGACAAAAATAGATTATAAATATAAGTGCTGTATATGGCACAGTTCATATAGTTTTATTTTTCAGGATATTTGTCGCACTGTTCTTTTTATGCATAATACTCGAGGGTTTAGATAGAATATCCATATTATCCCATCGAAAGATTATTATTATTTTGCTGTACTTCTGATTCCTGGGTAATGAAAAACTACTGTGTATTTCAGTAATGGGTGGGCTGGAATGTGATGTGTGCGTCAACTATTACAATGGAGACGACAGGAAACCACGCACATTGGCCTGTGCTCATACCTCTTGTGCTCTCTGCACTATAAATGGAATCACAGAGGCAGAGGTTACTTGTCCATCGTGTCAACGACTTCATCATGCAGTAGGACCCCGTGATATTCCTGTGAGCCTTTCATTACTTAGAGTGGTAAGAACAGCAGCAAAATCGGGAAGAATCATGAGATGTCTCTGACTTTGATAATAAGATAGCTTCAGCTCTATAACCTTACCTTTATGCTTTGTGTACGTGGAGAATATTGGCTTCCAAAGTATTTTTACTTTTGGATTTTCAACAAATATGTCGTGACTACATGGTATGACATCGATCACTAACTTCAGAAAATGAAGTCGTCATTAATAAGAAAGGATACGTCACTATTAGAGAGCAAATTAAAATCTGGCCACGAAAACTGATATCCAGAATGATTTGATGTATATTCCATAGCTCTGATGTTCTGATAAGCTTGAAGAAATAATATGAATATTTTACATCCTTCAATGACCTACTTACTATTGCACACATAGTCGTGAGTACACGCTTCCAATGCATTTTAGAAAGGATTAATGCTTGGAATAGTATGAGGAAATTTAAAGGACTAGCATAGTAATTTATGTCATTTTAGTTTTTGGTCTCTCAGTGTCATGATCATTGAAGATATTTACATTATCTATGAAATTACGATTTTTGAAAACATATTCATTCTGATATGTGCATATGAGTAGTTCATTTACTCTGTAAGCCTTTTATTATTAACCAGGTAAGTGACAAATCATTTTTTTTTTTAAATAAAATGTTTAACTTTAATTCCCTAGATGTTGACCATCCTGTATATGTTGACTTATTAACTTTTCATATTCAACGGAGCGCCCATATAACTGTGATTTTTTTCTTACATTTACAAAGTAACTTGGGTGTCAAGCTTTGAATATCAGACGAATATCAAAAGACAAGTGCTGCCTTCAAAGATATGTTGTTCAAAATTGGACAAATTCAAGAAGAATATATCAGTCAGAGAGTGGGAGGCTCTCGCTCACACTTACTGACCGAGCTATTTAAACCAGCAAATGCCTTGTTTGTTACAATAGTCGTTGTAACCGTTATTATGGGTACTTAGAATTACCTGAGATTTAAGTGTCAAGTTTTTGGCGTATATTTGACTCCAGTAGATCTCAGATCGGACATCCTCCAGAAGTGTTTTTAAAATGAACTTGATAATATTAGAAAAAGCATTTGTATATTATGTCATGAAAGAAAATCCTGGGAAGGTCATTGTACTTTATTTCAAGTTGCACCGAAGGGGATGGAAATTCTTTATCGTATAATGATCGCCGTTCAACTTTAAAACGTGATTTTTTTTTTAATGATTGTGACACCAGGACGGGCCAAAAATTTAAATAAAATAAAACAGCCCCCACCGAGCCTGGGCACGAAGAATACATTAAGTAAAAAATAACAGAGATGGAGAGTGCAATGTCTTGTCAGGTGTGAAGGGATGATGAGAGTTGTGTAATGAATATCCAAGAATATTCAGTTGATGTAGGCAGTAACAAATAACCGTAACTGAAGGAAGACTTAACATGTAACTGTCCTGGATAGTCCTATTCAAGTTGCAACATGTTCAAAGAGTTTTAGTCTAAAGTGCATATCTGAAAAAAAAAAAGATTTACCACGTGCCATATGGGCAACCAAGTATGCGAAAATTGCTGAAATTTATCGTTTACTGAAAGTCAAGAGAATCCGAATTTATCATTAACATGTGACTGAACGTTGTTAAAAGAACTGTCAAATGTTACGATATGACTGATGATTTTCTAAATACATTAGTTCTCTTTTTTTTTCTTTTTTGTGATTGTTACACAAGGACGGGCTAAAAAAATAATAAAATAAAACAGCCCTCATCGGTCCTGGGCACGAAGAATACATAAAGTAACGAGAAAAAGAGATGGAGAATGTAATGACTTGTCAGATGTGAAGGGATAATAAGAGATGTGTAATGAATATTCAAAAATATTCAGTGTAGATGTAGGCATAGAAAAAGAATCGAAACTGAAGGAAGACTTAACATCGAACTGTCCTGAACTGTTCTATTTAAGTTCAAAAAACCATCAGCTTTAGAGTTAACAAGAAAAATGTCTTTTAGCTTGGACTGTACATCTTCTTTCACTAGTTTTTATAAAATTATTATTTTGAGACATGATTTTATCTAGTTACCTAAAGATCAGATTGCCATTGCCACAGGAAAATGAAAAATATAACAAAGCTATAATTCCAGCATAATTGAAGGTCAAAGTTAGTATGTTATCATCCTATGCTTGTATTAACACTGGTAGCACTTCGCTGAGCCTTACTCTGAGAAAGTAAGGTCTAAGTATTATTAATATAACCTCTGTGGGATTTTGGGGTTTTGAATGTTATTAAGATTGGATCTTCTCTGTGAAAACAGGTTCCCTGTAGCAACTGTAATAATCTCTGATATGCTTTCAATAGGAAAAGAAGTTGTAGTCGTTTGTATTTTAATGAAGGTTCTGTTTCATATAAAAGTTCTGTATGGCTAAAATGGCATGAGGGATAATGTTGATTGTGGAAGAAAGAGTCCAGTGTGTGAGTTTGTTTGTAAGGCATAAGCATTCTGCTTCTTTGGCTGTTCATTTAAAACGGATTCCAAGTGATGGGTTGAACCAGACTATATGATTTGCCGAAAATTTTATGGACTGCGTGTTCCATCGACTCCCACTTTTACTTTTCTGGTCAAACTTTTGAGGTATTTTTTCATAGCAAATATCTCTTCATTGTTTATGAAATTTAATTGTTCTGAAATATAAAGAAACACAGTCTCTCTAAGATGGGGTGAGGGAGCATATTCTAGTTCGTTTTTCTTATTAATTTACCTACTTCATTTTATGACCTATACTTATAAATCAGATTTTATTTTCAGAATTATTAAACTTATTTTGTTTTGTAATTTCATCTTGCTTATATGTTGGCTTTGGTAAAATATTCTTAATTTAAAACATCCTAATGCAATAAAAGTTCGTAGTCAGTACTTGAGCATGGATCAAAAAAGGCATGTAAAACATAATCTTTAGTTATCGAATTGACGAATGTTTGTGTATTCGTAACTGAAGATGTAAAGCAACAGAAAAATTATATCAAGGAGGTTTTACTTTTTTCATCAACTGTTATTTAGTGATTTTTTATTATTTTTCCCCTTCCGATAAAAAATGAAACCAAAATGTAAACCGCGGATGAATAGTGTAATATTATGACGTTCCCTAGAGAGTATTCGTAGGTATTAATGGGTAATCAGAAAAACAGTTTGCATTTTGTATAACATATACGGCTTATATTTTCCTATTCATAGCTTATGATAATAATTTCCCTATTCTAAGGTGCTTATAATCTCCAATGCTTTACAATGCTTTATTTTCTTCAGTTAATACAAAGGAGCATCGGTGGATCAGACAACCTGATTGAAAACGTGCACATTTTGGCCGAGATGAATATTGCTTTGGTATGTGGAATAGTTCTCAGCCAAGTTGCAGAACTATATCGTCATGCAATGTCAAAAACTTACAAATTATATTGATTATTTTACCTCTATAAAGAGTTTATAGATACCTCTTGTGCCAAAGAGCCTTGTGTTGCTTGTATATTAAGATCATGTGCTACTATCAGCATATTGTCCACCAGTATTTTCGGTTTTTCTAAAAGACAAAGACCAAGTTTCACATTTTAATGATTATACGTGAGCTCTTGTTAAATTCTGCTTATTCAAAAATTGCTTTATGAAGTCGAATACTTCGTAAAAGTAAGCTAAATCGCGTAATTTTCATTGAGCTTAAACCATTTTAAAAATAATGAAGATCAGACTTTAAGATGCTATATATATATATACATATATATATATATATATATATATATATATATATATATATATATATATATATATATATATATATATATATATATATATATATATATATATATATATATATATATATATATATATATATATATATATATATATGAATCATTTTTTTACCCCGACCGGGATTCGAACCTAGGACTTATGATTACTAAGTCAAGGCACTACCACTACACCACAGAAGGTTAAAATGAATCCAACCTTATAGCTTATATCTGCTATACTTAGGAATGAACGCATTCTAACTGAATGCCACTATGTTCATATTACAGATTCCCCAACCTCACTCGTGGCTTCATTTTAGCATTTAATTCAATTCCCAATCTCATTCGGGCCATGAAATACAAATAAGCACATCACATATGTGAAAACATGAATCATTTTTTACCCCGACAGGGATTCGAACCTAGGACTTATGATTACTAAGTCAAGGCGCTACCACTACACCACAGAAGGTTAAAAGGAATTCAACCTTATAGCTTATATCTGCTATACTTAGGAATGAACGCATTCTAACTGAATGCCACTATGTTCATATTACAGATTCTCCAACCTCACTCGTGGCTTCATTTTAGCTTTTAATTCAATTCCCAATCTCATTCGGGCCATGAAATACAAATAAGCACATTACATATGTGAAAACATGAATCATTTTTTACCCCGACAGGGATTCGAACCTAGGACTTATGGTTACTAAGTCAAGGCGCTACCACTACACCACAGAAGGTTAAAAGGAATCCAACCTTATAGCTTATATCTGCTATACTTAGGAATGAACGCATTCTAACTGAATGCCACTATATTCATATTACAGATTCCCCAACCTCACTCGTGGCTTCATTTTAGCATTTAATTCAATTCCCAATCTCATTCGGGCCATGAAATACAAATAAGCACATTGCAATAATACCATTATTATTATTATTATTATTATTATTATTATTATTATTATTATTATTATTATTATTATTATTGGTATGTAATTCATTGGTTATTTAAAAAATTTAGCTCTAAAAAGTGTAAATCACTGCTATACTTTGTGTTTAACTTTGCCTTCGTTGAAATTATGAAGTACTTTAAAGTTTCCTTATGCTAGGCCTATTACTTAGCGTTTGCGTTCAATTCAGACATTTTGCAATATATAGCATTAAAATAATTGCTGAATACAATGTCTTACTGATAGGCCTCTGTAATGGACGGTATTTTGAGGTCCTATTTTTAATATGCGTGATCAGAAGGAATTGTAATGGTCCGTGCTTAATACAGGCTGGTTAAGATTCGTTTTATGCACCTCTTAAATTTTTCTACTAAACTATTTTTCTGATAGGTTTTGATGTGTTGAATTATTCTGATATATATATATATATATATATATATATATATATATATATATATATATATATATATATATATATATATATATATATATATATATATATATATATATATATATATATATATATATATATATTATATATATATATATATATATATATATATATTATGGTAATTGAACAGTTAAATATCGCACACTATATATATATATATATATATATATATATATATATATATATATATATATATATATATATATATATATATATATATATATATATATATATATATATATATATATATATATATATATATATATATATATATATATATATATATATATATATATATATATATATATATATATATATATATATATATATATATATATATATATATATATATATATATATATTATGGTAATTTAACAGTTTAATATCGCACACTATTCCTAGCCAACATAGCCATCCACTTTTGGATCGCTGTTGCCCACCTTTACAAGCCTAAAGAGACACTTTAAAGGTAAGTTAAAACACGTTTTCGTTACTGATAGGTTAGGGGGGTTAGGTTAGGTTAAGAATTGTCATGTCAGTATTTTGTTTGTATTTCCTGGCAAAAATATATCCAAAATTATTTTTTGTTTTGGTAATTTATTTTTGAGGTCTGTTTTTTTTTCACGAGTGTCAAAAATCCAATTTGATTTTTTTTTTACATTTCTTGTGATTAAAAACAGAATCCAAAAATAAATCACACAAAAAAACAGGTGATTTTAGCTATATTTTTGGCGGGAAATAGCCGAAATTCGGCCGCGATATTAAACTATTTAAATTACCATATATATATATATATATATATATATATATATATATATATATATATATATATATATATATATATATATATATATATATATATATATATATATATATATATATATATATATATATATATATATATATATATATATATATATATATATATATATATATATATATATATATATACGATGCTCTTTTACGAGGCACACATGAATTTTGTAAATGTTAACGGATATGGCTGCGTAATAAAATTTAGATAAATTATCGAGATCCTTACTACTTAGTACTTTGAAGTGTATTACTTGAAAGTACTATTAATTCTCTGAAGATAAGTAATACACTTGAAAGTACTAAGTACTTAGGATCTCAAAAATTTCTTTCAATTTCCATACGTAGCCATATCCATTCATATATATATATATATATATATATATATATATATATATATATATATATATATATATATATATATATATATATATATATATATATATATATATATATATATATATATATATATATATATATATATATATATATATATATATATATATATATATATATATATATATATATATATATATATATATAAGAATAAAAACAAATAATTTAGAATAGGAAGTAAGTACTGTACGTAGACTTACCAACCGCACATTCTTATTTAGAACGTCAGACTGTGGTGTGGAATTGTTTTGAAGATGAAAACGAAAGTCGAAAGCTTGATGTTGTTACATTTTCTCACATATAAATAGGATAGTCAAACAAATATACATATATTTGGGAGTTTATCTTCCTAAAATATCTAATGTACATAAACTTAGATAAAAAAATATTTTCAAATTAAAAAATTGTCTAAATGCAGAGTACGGGTAGTCATGATTACATAAAGTAGACTCTATGAGAGGTCATATAGCCTAGAGTAGGTTCTCCGTCATTATTCGGTCTTTCCAGTGGCGACGTTTTGTAGCTTCTCAAACCTGATTATATCTCATTGGGCTACCAGACTTATATTTTGGTTGTCTATATTTGTAGTGCATCTATATTCGTACGTATTCTCAAGTCTGTATTTGGTAACTCTGATACTGGACAATGTTTTTTGTTTGTTTGTTGTATTCATTATTATTATTATTATAATTATTATTATTATTAACAATATTTTTAATATTATTATTATTATTATTATTATTATTATTATTATTATTATTATTATTATTATTATTATTATTATTATTATTATTATTATTATTATTATTATTATTATTATTGTTATTATTATTATTATTATTATTATTATTATTATTATTATTATTATTATTATTATTATTATTATTATTATTATTATTATTATTATTATTATTATTATTATTATTATTATTATTATTAGTAGTAGTAGTAGTAGTAGTAGTAGTAGTAGTAGTAGTATATAAAGTAGCGTTAAGGAAACAAGATAAACAGTCTTTCTCTTCTTAATTTTTTTTTTAATTTTTCTCGCAAGAAAGTATCAACTTGAAGAGAGCATGTTATGAAACACCCCACCTCCCTAATGCACCTCTTTCTCAAGGTGTGTGTGTGTGTGTGTGTGTGTGTGTGTGTGTGTGTGTGTATTCGTTTGTGCGTTGTTCGTCTCCCATATATATATATATATATATATATATATATATATATTATATATATATATATATATATATATATATATATATATATATATATATATATATATATATATATATATATATATATATATATATATATATATATATATATATATATATATATATATATATATATATATAATATATATATATATATATATATATATATATATATATATATATATATATATATATACATATATATATATATATATATATATATATATATATATATATATATATATATATATATATATATATATATATATTATATATATATATATATATATATATATATATATATATATATATATATATATATATATATATATATATATATATCTGCCTGTGTGTATTTGTGTTTAAATAACTAATGGTATTTGAGTATGATTTGTTAAGGAGATTTATTTATTTATTTTCAGTTATAGTGACATTTAGGTGAATGAAATAAACTATAATGGGTTAACGTGCCATATATAATATACAATAATCATCTACTAGCAAGTACGATATTGTGATAGCCAGTAGACTATACCACATCAATCTGAAATATGTTCACATGATGACTATATGCCGCGTCCATAATAGGACAAGAATTTTTTCTCTCTCTCTCTCTCTCTCTCTCTCCTCTCTCTCTCTCTCTCTCTCTCTCTCTCTCTCTCTCTCTCTCTCTCTCTCTCTCTCTCTCTCTCTCTCTCTCTCTCTCTCTCTCTCTTTCTCGTTATTAGAAACTTTTTTTGCACTATAAAGGGAGGTAGAAATGAGCTCCTGGAAAATTGTTCTGCCAAGTTTAAGAAGATTAAAACTAATTTTCAGCAACAAATTTTTTTTTTTACTCTCAGAGAGCTTTGTTTTTTCCTAGGGAAAACGATCTAAATAGTATGGTTAAATGATTTATTCACGCCATTTCCTTTATTTTTGTTCCAGTCTTGCTGATTGCATTTTTATGCACATGCATACACAGAAGAAAAACATATGAGGGGAGAAGAAACAGTTAGCCAGAATGATTGAATATTAAGTTGTTTTTTTTTTCCTAAAAAAGACATCCTGATATGGGACATGGAGCTCGATCGTCCACCATGCAGATTGCAATTATTCTACACAAAAGACTCCATTCCATGTGTTGGCATAAAAAGAACGAATCTTCCCAGCCAACATCACCGTATAGTTTCATCATACAATAGCCATGTAGACGGCGTCAGCGGACTGTTATTTACATTATATAT
>JAXCGZ010010150.1:0-7500 GCA_037179515.1 Halocaridina rubra | reverse complement strand
GTATATTGTTGTAATACTGGCACCTTATTTTAAAGTAGAAAATTTATGCCCAATAATTGTGGTTAAAAGTTGTAAATTCCTTACAACTAACATGGGGATGGTTTGGATACACACCATTATATTTACATATATTTTTTTTTTTAAGTTTGCATTTAAGTACAAGTGCCACGTGATGTGATGGATGAAATTTTATTCTTTTGCTTTAGTAAAGAGACAGGTTGAGTTTAGTTACTTTAACTGTGACAGTTTAATAATATTTTGGCAGAAACAATTTTCTTTCTTTTTTTAATTAAAAAGTTCATGACATAGTTTAATGAATTGTCTTTTCTGTAGCTCTAGGGCTATATACCTTTTAAATGTGGCTAAATGTGAGTATAAACATACTAAATAAAAAAGGGTTCTTGCTCGCAAAACAAGTAATATTATTGAGTATGTTGCTAAATGGTCAGAAGAGAATAATTGTTTACATTCAGCGAATTCCTGTTTTTAATATTGGAGCATGGTGCCGGTATGAAACATATTGTTTGACCGGAAGCAGATTTTTTTTTTAATTTTACATTGGAGTGGAGAGTACATGTATGTATGTAGCATAGGGTGGAAAAACTCGTGTTTTAAAAAAAAATATAAGAACATATAATTTTATTTAGAATTGGATTTTTTTTTTTTTATTTAAAGCAGCACTTGGATTGTTTTACTTCCCTGAACACAATACTCCTTCACATGGGTGAGCAAGATAATTTCCACGAATGGTGTGTGTTTGTGAAAGAAAAAAGCAATTAGGCTTTTTCTAATAAGAAAATAAAAAATAGTCCATTGAAAAATCGGACATTACAACACAAGTAGACTGATACTTATTGTCAAATTTGTCCTCTGAAAGAAAAATTAATTCTGAAAATATCCTCAGAAGAATTGCTTAAGAACAGTGTCCTTGTTTGATACCTTTTCTTGACCTTAGAATACAAGGAAAAACAACAGTTGTTAAAACAAACTTAATTCTCAAAATTTTCACCCATTAAAAAACAAATAACTCATGTTGGAAATGTTCTATGCAGAAATGCTTATACAAGGGAAAGAGAGATGCTACAACATTTATACCAAAATTAAACTTTAAATGGTGCAGTTATTCCATGGACTGACATGAGTGCTGGAAGATGCTGCTCGGGAGTCAGAGACCTATCTTTATATCTTGAATCTAATACATTTGCTAGAAAGTAGGTAGGTGTCAAAACTACGTTTATTCTTTGCACAAACTTATCTCTTTTTTTTATCTGTTAAATATTCCTCAGTGTCATTTGTCATCTTTAACCCTATTTCTGCAGCATCACTTAACAGGATGTGTTTTGTCGGGATACCATTTAGTGCTACAGTAAGAGGCTTGAACCTTTCCAAATAATCCGGAGCATTCCCTTCTCAGCATCTATCTATCTGTCTACCTTGGCTGTCTCCCCCAATTTGGGGGTAGCCGACATAAAAAAAGAAACAATAAGGGGATTACTTTGCTCTATGGGCAATGACGAGGGAGCTAGCAACCGTTCAGATGGCACTGCTGGAGTGCCACAGCCCATCCTCCCGGCTCTTCCACAACCTGCGTCGCTTCATAAATGCCAACTCCCCTACTGCCCCTACCACAGGGCTACCTCTATAAGATGCAGCCTTGTGGTAACAGCAGATGCCCATCAGAGCTGCGTCACAATCGCTCACTACTCATTCCTATTCCTAGCACGCTCATTTGCTTCCCTCACATCCATCCTCCTATCATTCTGGGCTCTCCTTACTCCATCCATCCTCCTATCATCCAGGGCTCTCCTTACTCCATCCATCCACCCAAACCTAGGCCTCCCTCTAGCATTTAACCCATCAACTCACGCATTCATCACCTTTTTCAGCAGTCTTTCATCATCCATCCTCTCCACATGGCCAAACCATCTCCGAACATTCATATCTACTCTGGCTGCAAATTCTCTCCTCACACCCGTTCTTGCTCTCACCACTTCATTCCTAACCCTATCTCATGCACATATAGTTTCCTTCTCTCACTTACTTTCATACCCCATAACTCTGATCCATACATCACAGTTGGCACAACAAAACTTTCTTACCGTTCATTTCCAACCCTCTATTCTTCATCACTCCTTTCAACGCACCCAACACTTTACATCCTTCATTCACTCTGTGACACACATCTGCTTCCACTCCTCCATTTGCAGCTATACCCGAGCCTAAATACTTAAACTGATCAACTTCCTCAAGTGTCTCTCCATTCAACATAACATTTAATCCAGCACCATCCTCATTTTTTTTTATGAGTGTGGCACCGGGACAGGCAGAAACTGCCCTCATTAATAAAGGCCCAAGCACGAGAAAATACCCAGACGAAGGAAAAGAAAAAGGTTAAGGACAAGGCAAATATGAGGTTATGTCACACAAAGGAAAACGACAAACAGAAAAAACAGTCAAAGTACAGAGGAGCCAGAGATATAGAGGACTGGGCTCTGAGATGACGATAGATCTGCTTTTTGAAGGATGAAAGGTCATAAGAATTAGGGAAGACAGGAGGAAGAGAGTTCCAGAGTCTGGAGGTAGATGGGAAGAAGCAGTCGCTGCACCGACCAATCCACGAGCTACAACTCTCCACACAGTACCTGTGAGAAGAGGCCACTTGACGAATGTTGCGCGGCCTTGGCAGTGGGGGAGGGATGCAACTCTCCAACTTATCAGAGCAGCGATGGAAGTAATAGTGATGGAAAAGAGAAAGGGAAGATACCTTACAGCGAAGAGAGAGAGAATCCAGATTAGCAGTAAGAGAAGGATCATTAATGAGTCTGACTGCCTTAGATTCATACTTTCAATATATGATTTTTTTTAAAAGGATGAAAGATTTGACAGTAAGTACGTTTATACTTATGTTGTACTGTCCGATTTTGTAATAGAGTATTTTTATTTTTATTATTTTCTCAGAAATAGCTCTAATACATTTTCTTTCATAAATACATAACATAAGAACAGTCGTAGTTATTAGTTTTTATCTTGCTCACCTTTGTGAGGGAGTATTGTGGACGGAGCTGTAAAAAAAAAATAAGAGTGCTGATTTAACTGAAAAGAAAAAATCTGATTTAAATTAAAGAAAACTATTTGTATGTAGAAAAATAATGTATATTTCCAACCTTGGTCTTGTCTATTACCTTTTAGCCTAACCTAATAAGAAAAAAATAACCTGTTTTGGTATGTCATAAAATGAAAAAAGGCTTGGCGTATATTAAAGGAAAAATAAACAAATAATTCGTATGAAGATTAACCTTAGTTTCTTTGACAAACAATTCATGATGAATGTTTCCTTTCACAACTTAAATTTGGCAAAATATGTCAAGAAATTTATTACAATGTTAGAATAGGTTAGGTTAGTCATTTTAGTTCACCCTTTTTAAAAAAATTATTTGATTAAAACTATAGTGTGTAAGTTGTTGTAGATATTGTTTTCAGGGCTGTGTCATTTAATTTCCTTTCGATTTCCTGATCAAAATCTTCACCATTTTCTTTACACACTTTGACCCTTATTTCCCAGTTTTTAAAAAAATGATCCAGTGGGATATGTCACAGGTTTCCATCTTTTATCTGAAGGTCTCATTAGCTTTGTTAAACTTGTTTGTTTGTACAAAGTTCCGAAAATGTGATGATTTCTGAAGTCATTGATGATATCCGTAATGTGCTCCTTAATCCTCTTTATTTGTAGGTCTTGGAAAAGATGGCTAAGCAAAGGTTTAGAGCATCCTAATGGTATAATGGATATATCTTCATTCTCCAACATTCTTCTCATTTTTCCTATGATAGCAGCCTTATTTGTTACAAAATTCTTCCTTACCTTGCATCACAATTTTTATGGCACAGAAATCTAATTCCGACAGATAATACAAGGTGAGTCTTGACTCTGTGTCTGTGGAGTCAATAAATAAAAATATCTGTCATAGTAAGATCCACAAACTAAAGATTCGTTATGGACTTTGCGCCATCCGGCCATTGCCATGCACGCTGTATTCCCATGAGGTTGTTCTAAATAATCAAGGATCACTGAATCATCAGTTTGATCTAATAGGACTCCTCCAATTTGATGTTTGTTGAGTGGACCCTAACCTGGCCGCAACATGTGGATAATTAATATCCAGTATATATATATATATATATATATATATATATATATATATATATATATATATATATATATATATATATATATATATATATATATATATATATATATATATATATATATATATATATATATATATATATATATATAAATGAGAAAACCCCACCTTCGAGTGAGGGATTGGTGTGCTAGTGGGAGGACTTGATGTGCTTCTTCATTCAGCTCACAATGCCTTGAATTTCTTCACTGGACTTTTTCCATTTTGTCCTAAAACCTCCCCCCCTTTTTTTTTTGTCTCAAAATTAAGCCAGAGTGGTTCCTATTGCAATTAGCCACAAGCTCAAATTCTTCCATTAGGAATGCATGAGCAATTATTATAACTGTTTATTAAAATTAAAACACAGATAGATGGGCGCAACATACGATAAGAGTAAATGGTAAATATTTAATACTTGGCAACTGGGTACTTAAGGCACTTGAATGTGTGAATTAGACAAAATCTTGTCTTGTCAGGGACAGGGAAACGGAAGCATCAGAATTCACATGTGATTTATGATATAATTACACTCGTGGATGAAGTTCATATATTGTGACTTGAAAATGATGTTTTTACCTTTAGTACTTCTAAAAATTAATATAGAACTGAAATGACCCGTAAATTTTCATAAAAAAAAAATCGATATATTGAAGTATTTGGCTAGTAATCAAGTACCAATCTGTAATGGCTAAATCATTAACAAGAATTAAATTTACATTCATTCCCGTTGCAAATAATTGTGTAGCTCTATATTTATTTAAATGGGATTAGACATATTGCCATATTAGTAAAACAGTTATTCTTATTTAAATCATGATTTTTACTCTGATTTACATAAATTTAGATATTTTGATTTACATAATGACAACCCTGATATATATATATATATATATATATATATATATATATATATATATATATATATATATATATATATATATATATATATATATATATATATATATATATATATATATATATATATATATATATATATATATATATATGAAGGCAGTATTCTACCTTGAAGCGGGGGCTTGATCGAGTCAGAGGTTACTTTTTTTCCTCCCAGAACACCCCCCATACGCCTGACTTTCACAGGAAGAAGAAAAGAAATTGATGGAATACCACCAAATCCCTTCGCTCCGTCCTATTGAGTCGACTTATGCAACACGCAGGGAACACAGAGGAGGTATTCATGTTCTCACTCCCATGTAGAAGAGAGAAAAAGTACAATGAGAAATCTAAAAAAATTAAGAAAAAACAAAATCGTGGTTTTTATCAACATTGAATATCGCGTAGCAAGTAAGCAAATAAATATGAGTCAGTCAGTGGTTCACGAGGAGTAGTCTTGGAGGTTGAGGTATACAAGCCTCCTTCCCCCCCCCATTCCCCCTCCCCCCCTTGCACGATGGAATGATAATCATCGTTATTTATTGTCATGCAGGCTTATATAGAAACACACTCGTGCACTATGGTCTTCAATCACGTCATGTAAGGTCTGGTTAGGTTAGGTTTTTACTTTTTCATTCTTACGTAGCTAGGGGTAAAGAAATATACATCTATACACTTGTTTTTTACCTCTTTTTATTTTTAGTTGTATATTCTATAAAGTGCAAGCAGTCGAAATTCAAAATAGATAGCTACTATAAGAAGGGTATTTCGTTTCTTGCTTATAATATACAAAATCTTTAGTAATAAATACAAAAATTAAATTACTGTTGCAATAATCCTCGCTCGGAATATAATGAATATCAGATATTTAACCAAATTATTAAACTTTATATTTAACTTAACTAAAACATAACTTCAATAAGTATTTCAAGTCCCTAATAATAATAATAATAATAATAATAATAATAATAATAATAATAATAATAATAATAATAATAATAATAACAACAACATTGATAATCAGAATGGGCGTGATGCTGAAGACCAGGAGAACACCACCAGTCGATATATATATATATATATATATATATATATATATATATATATATATATATATATATATATATATATATATATATATATATATATATATATATATATATATCATTTTCCTTAGATAATAATCTGTTTGACTGTAAATATGCAACTCACCGGGAAACGACAATTACCTGTAATGCTTTGGAAATATTGGGCACTCAGGATGTAGACCAACAGTATTTCACATTGACTCTTTAATTATTTTTTTTATTATGAAATGGTATCACATAAAGGACTTTTCCTCGAACCCGGTAATTTGCCTTATGGAGTATTGGAGCTACATGGGAATATTTCCTCGAATTGGATAACCTACCCATGGGGAGAGAGGTGTTAAGCGTGCCTGTAATGTACCAGATGTCTATGAAAGATGCAAATCTTTCTTTTACTGTTTCCTTTCTAAAAGCAAAATTACCTTTAGTAATGTATGTGAGAATTCATTTGAAAGAGCCAAATATTCATCAGAAACTGACCTTATTAACCCTTCTGGAGGGTCAGAAAGGGAGGTAAGATCACTCATATTCTGATGTGAGAAAGTTTTCTTGATATGAAGGTCGTCTGTCCCGGCTTTTGATGGTGATAAAGAATCGATTCCTGTAGCAGATTATCTCGGTACGTGATTATTTGTCACAGTTTGGCACTTTCCCTCTCATATGCCCACTTGCTTATTCTATTTATGTTGCCGATATTCGTTTTAGAGTAACAAACTAATTTTAGTCATTTTTCTCATTCATTTATTGTAAGAGCAAAAGTTTTCTCTAATATTCCATAACGTTTTACGAAGTAAATGTACAATGATCATAACGTGTCCTGTGTCCCATTTAGACTGATGTCGTTTGCTGTCTCAAGTATACTCCTTCATTCATTCGACTTCATTTCCATATTTCTAAATAATTATCCAAGAGAAAAATGTTTTTGACCATCAGGAGAATCGAACACGCATCGCAAGTCACAGATTCATGCCGCCCTAACCAACCAAGCTATTATAGTAGTTAAAAATCTGCATAGCATATCCCAACCAGCATATGCAGGCACTTCTCCCTTCGTTCTTATATCAGTCTTTTCCTGTTGTACATAGAGTGTAAGTATATATATATATATATATATATATATATATATATATATATATATATATATATATATATATATATATATATATATATATATATATATATATATATATATATATATATATATATAGATATATACAATGAAACTGTGACGTTAACAATACTAGTGTAGTTGACATCACAGTTTGATTGTGCAAATATATGTAATGCCAAATTATCTTACTACTCCTCGTAATTCCCTTTCAGCAAGAGACACTTCT